>CATIWO010091689.1:0-23383 GCA_949673435.1 Macaranga tanarius | reverse complement strand
CAACCTATTTATATATTTATATTAAATTTGTATATATTTTTAAAAAATATTTAGAAATATAAAAATAAATAATAAATAAATAATCGGTTATTTCGGTTATCTCGGTTAGTTTATATTTTTTTATATAAAACCGAACCGAATCGAACCAAATTTCGGTTCAGTTTTCGGTTCGGCCATTTCGGAAGCAATGAACACCCCTACTAAGTACTACCAATAATGGTCTTCCACGTGGAATATCAAGTGGCAGTATCTTCAATTATGCAAATTACCTAAAAAGCACACTAAATTACCTTTTTTTTTTTGAAGCGAGCACACCAAATTACTTAATAACTGGTTATTTTATATTTGTATTGAGAAAAACAATAGAATACGACAACCTAGATGCACATGCAGCTGTACTCTGTAGATGGTCACTTGGTTTTGAAGAGAAGGAACTGTTGCATCAAAACCAAAAGTTTGACCGGATACAAAAGTTGTACCTAAATTGGGTTAAATTAATCATCTATTGATGGATCCAAGATTTAATTGGTAAAATAGCTGGAGACGAATATTGGTATTAGAGGACGAGGACCACTTATCTGCCAAACAAAAACAGAGTATAATTTGTAGTGGCTATATGAAACTTCCCGCAACAAATAGAAAAGAAATTGGTTCAAACGCACAAGGAGCTCGACAACAACTCTGTCGCCTGTCATCACTGCCCTTAGCCACTCGTCTCTCACCATCATGGGTTATCAAGATATGTATCTTAAAAAGACAGAATGATATATAGATAGAGATGATGGCGATGATAAGAAAGAAATAAAGAGAAACCCAAAATATACATCTATATATGTATTTATATATAAATTAAATAAGCTAACGCATTAAGATTTCATGAAAATTAAGATCATCTGTGTGACTGTGTGTGTTTAGAAACTTACTGGTTTTAGTTCGTTGACAAGGTTTATAACTCTCCCTTCTCACTCCGTGGAGCAGCTGAAGGTAAACAATGGACAAGGTGAAGATGCGCAGGAATATATGAAAGTAAATCTACAATTTCTTTTTTTTGTGTGTGTATAACTATCCACTCATTTTGCAAGGTATAAATTATAATACATTCTCATACTTGGTGCTTTTTGTGAGTTTAACGCCTCTGCTTATAATTTTGTCATTTCAACACCAAAATTTATTTAAAAATATAAAATGTAATTTTTAAACTCTTGTTATTACGTGTAGCATGGAATAGCATATCAATATATGTCACGTCTTAAGGGTTTGACTGACCAAAACCTACAAGTAGAGGTGTCAAGCTAACAAAAAATGTCAAGTACAAGAGTGATATATGTATTATGTCATTAAATTAGTGCATTTTAAGCAAAAAAAAAAATGATAAGTTCAAATGTTGAAATGACAAAATATTAAATTAAGATGTCAAATTAACCAATTGTGTCAAGTACAGGAGGCTAGGAATGTATTATGTCTTTTGCGATCTAGCTAATATGCCATCATCAATGCTGAAAAGGGGCTGATTTTGATTTGATAATATTGTAACTTGGAAAATAATTGTTATTTAATTTAATTAAAACTGATTATTAGATCAATTATATTCTCTTTTAAGAGATTGAGAGTTTCTACCTTTTTCTTTTTCCATTTTTGAAAAACACAAGTATCCAAAGGCAGTGTTTATTTTTTTGGCCCGAACTTCCCACTCATGGCAAATTGTGTACGGTGGGGCTAATAGCAGGAACCTTCCCACCGACAGTCCGGGAGTTTCGCACCTTGAACAAGCTTTTACTAATTTACTTGCAATGAACAAGCAATTCTGCAACGTTGCTACACATGGATCCAATAACTCCATCGTACAAACTCTAACAGTATGAGATTATGTGCTAACAATAATAGCGTCTTAGCTGATGTTTATATTTTTAGCTACAGAAATGCATGGTGTTCAATCAAAAAGGCGACTCCTCTTTCCGATCAAAGAAGCAACCGGAAGGACCGTCACTAGGCAAGAGTGCTAATCTCACTGGACTTTCAGCTCCTTCTTCGATGGATAATTTTCCTGTGTTGAAATTTACATCTGTTTTAACGAAACCAGGGCAGACACAATTGATGCGAAATGTTGGGAACTTCTTGGCTATGATCCGTGTGTAAGCATTCATGGCTGCTTTTGAGAGCATGTAGGCAGACATTAAAGCAGGCCAACCCTTGCTTTTTGGTGAACTCTCTTTAAAATCTTTTAGATACTTGCTCAACACCTCCTCAATTCTCTCTTCTGAAAGATTATCTGCATCACTTAACACCTCTGTAGCCCATTCATTTAATACATTCTGAAAGAAATCACAGTACAAAACATTTTTAAGTCTGGTTGTATTAAACTTTTAAGGCAAAACGCATATTTATGCCCCTGAACTATTATACTTTTTGACATTGAACCCCTAAACTTTGAAACTGTAACATTGAGCCCATGTACTTTTTGAATGGTAACATTGAGCCCTTGGTTGACAGAACCCACTAACGGTGTCAAATGTCGGTTCGGTTCGGTTTAAAATACCTAAAACCGAACTGAACCTATTTCGGTTAACACCGAACCGAACCTATTTCGGTTGAACCGAAATGAATTATTTCGGTTTGGTGTGGTTATTTTTTCTTTTTTGACATTCTTTTCACTTTTTTAATTTTAAAAATATTTTATTTATATAATTTTAAAATTATTTTATATAATATTCCAAAAACCGAAAATTAAAAAACCGAACTGAATCAACATTTGACACCGTTGGTGGGTTCTGTCAACCAGGGGCTCAATGTCACCATTCAAAAAGTATAGGGGCTCAATGTTATCATTTCAAAGTTCAGGGGTTTAATGTCAAAAAACATGATAGTTCAGGGGCCTAAATATGCTTTTTGCCTTGTTATTATTGGACATTGGTGTATGCAATGTAGCATTGAGAGAGAGAAAGAGAAAGAGAGGGGCAATTATATGGGACGGGACCAGAGTGTTTGGAGTTAAAGGTAAGAGAAAAGAAGAGAATCAAAGAAAGAGGGACAAAGAAGTAAAAATAAGGCAATAGAAAAGGACATATTTAATAACCAACAAATCAATACATCTTTTGCAGTTGAAACAGCCATCAAAAGCCCTCTAATAAACAACAACTCTCTTTATTCTATTCTATTCTATTTTCTCATCAAACGAACAACTAAAATAAAAATCATAAAAACATATATGATCCCACCCACACAACACAAGAACCCACTCTCTGAGCACCTCTTCTTCTTCTTCTTCTTCTTCTTCTTCTTGTGTATGTTTTGCTTACACACACTCTAAAGACTTAATCTTTTTTCTCAAGTGGGTTCTCTTCTTCTCTTTTCTTGATGATCTGATTGATTGATTCCTTCTCTTTTTTTTCTCTCATTTCTTTTTCTTTACCTTTCTTTTTCATGACTATCAAATACCCATTTCTTTCCTTTTCTTCACTTCACTTGTCTCTCTCTTTCTTTGTATGCACTGTACTATCTTTTACATTCTTGATTCTTTTGTGGGATTTTAAAGGGTAAAAAAATAAGAAGAAGAAGAGGAAGAAGCAGCAACGGTTGCAGATTTTGTTTTCTGGGTTTCTTGGTATTTTTCTCTTGTCTTCTTTTTTCTCACCTTTTTTTTTGGGATTTGCGTTTTCTAATCTTTGTTTTTGTTATTTATAGTTTGTTTCATGTGTGTGTTTTTATATACTCAGTATCTTTTATGCATGAGCTGGAAGTGGAATTTCTTTCCTTTTATTTTTATCTGATTAGATGTAATTTTATTTTTTTGTTATTGTATTAATTGTTATTGGATTATAATTCTTCATGTCATGCCAAAATAAATATGTTAAAGATTCCTGTTGGCTGTTGCTTATCATGAGGTTCATGGGTTCTTTTGTTTTTTCAATGTTATTTTATTTTAGCTTGTATTCATCATAAAAATTTATGAGCTTTGAGAAAATATCTCTATATACTGTAGTTCTTTTTTTTCTTTCTTTTTATCTTTTCTTGTTTATTAGTGTTTTGTGAAGATATTTTGACTAGATTTTCACTGTTGTGGATAGATGAACATTTTAGCTTGTATTATGTTCTGGGTTTGCTAAGAAATTTTGATTTCTTTGCAAAAATTTTAGCTTTTAACAAAAACGTTTAAGAATCTAAATGTACTGGCTGTGTAAATCCTTTTACATCTTTCTGCCATTTCCCATTTCATTTTCCTTACTGAGTTTTGATGCAACTGTTGTGGTAGCATTGCTGCATTGTGTGTATATAATTTCATGCTTCACGTAGTATGATACCCGACTATGTATTTTCTTTCTGTAGAGAGTATGATACCCGACTATGTATTTTCTTTCTGTAGAGATTTTCTTCTTTGGCTCTTATGCCATTCATCAATGGTTAGAGAATAAAAATGTTTTAATTGACTTAAGGGAATCTCAACTTTGTCTGGTAGTGAAAAGTGATCAAGAAGTTGCCAGAATTGGCAGAGACAAAACAAGACTGAAATCTAATCATGCCTTTGGACACATTAAGAGAATGCAACATCAGAACTCTTAAGTAAATATCAATTTAGAGATTATGTGCATAAATTACATCTGAAATGTGGGGTTGGTAGATTGAGGAAGTGCAAGGAAGAGGAGGCAATGATTTGATATCTACTTCTGATATAAATAGCCTCTAGGCCCTTGTTTAAGTCTCCCTTTGTATTATGTTTTTAATCAAGTACTGTACTTTGAATGGTTAAGGTTGATTGATGTCTTAAAATTACATGTTCTGGTGGTTAGTATCACTTTTTTTTTTTAATGTTTTTAAAGCAATAATGAAAATTCTGGTGAAAATGTAAAAATAAGGGAAAAATGCTATTGTCATTTATCTTCCAGAGTATATGCAAATTGTTTGAATTATATGCTTTTGTTCAGAAATAATTTGCATCAGTTTGATGATTGCCTAATAAGAATGGTGTATGGTTTCTTAAGTATTTCTGACGCCATCCTTTTTGTTGCCAGAAATATTTGGAAGCTGTGCAGGGATGGAGTATCAACTACAGGGAAAATTCCTCGTGATACCAAGCTGTCTTGAGGGGATGTGATTTAACTTAGTGTACTTGTTTGATTCTGGCAAGGAGAAGATGATGATGCGAGAAGATTTTGATCTGAATTCAGTTCAAAGATATACAGATTCACTTAAAGAAGTTCTAAAGCAGACAATGCTTAATCAGGATGTTATGTTTAGAAATCAGGTATCGTCTCACCTTGGCAGCACTTTATGTTGTTAGCTAGATTTAATATTATATTATATTATTTGTTTGGTGGGTGACAAATTCACAAGGCACCTCCTCTAATCTATATTTTATTTGAATAACTCTTTTTTATACTCTTAGTGCATTGGAATGGTGAATGAGCTACACAATAGATGTAACTCTTCCCTTCCCACAAACTCTGACCTCATGCAGGACCCAAATGTGAGAGCTCCTGATGGAGAACCCAAGCGTTTACTACTTGGGACTCACTTATCTTGACTTCTTAAGCTATGGCTTGTGCTTTTTGGTTACATTCATTAGAACTCCAGTTTTCTAGTGTGAAACATGAGACATGGATGTTGAATAGAAGTTTTACAAATGTGAAAACCATAAATTTTGCCTGTCTTTGCAACCTATCTCTCTTTTTGTTACTGAAGTATCTTGGGGTCAATGAATTCTATTGATTCCATTGGTTCTGTTGTAGGATTTTAATATCACTAATGAAGGATCTCTGTTGTAAATACTTATTTAATTGTAACTGATTTCTGCTTAGGTTCATGAACTCCATCGGCTATACAGAGTTCAAGAATCACTGATGAAAGATTTTGGTTGGGAAGAGTGCAATTATAATTCATGGCATCCAAAACTTCAATCGTCTCTACTTCCTCTTGCAAATCCTCCAAGATATGAATCACCAGCAAAACAAGCTAAATTCTCCTTGTCTTTCAAGGCAAGTAAAGCACCGGGCTTGAGAATATTATTGAAAGTGATCCTTTGTGGAAGGAAGGGGTTTGAGGGGCAATCATTAGTTACTGATTGTTTCTTTTTTCCTTTTCCTAATTGTTGTGACATGAACTTAAGTCTTTTGGAACATGCTATATAGAAGTCTGCTCTAGAAAATCAATTAGAAGTTGACAATATAATTATTAGAGACTCAATAAATAATCTATTTATTTGAAGTTGCTTTGATTTTATGTAAATAAGTACTGAAGAACCTTTTGTCCTGAAGAAAACATGTAATAGTGAATGATCAAGGAGCAGTCAGACACTATATGTCATGTCTATCCTTTGTGAGGACATGTCTAAATTGCATAAGAATCAGAATGATATGGTTCCTTTTTTCCTTTTGTCTTTCAGGTAGGGTCAAGACCTTTTGTAGGCCAGGAGTTATTAAAGGATTGCCAATGTTGCAGGCCTCTTGATCTTCAACTTTCTGCTGAGGAATTCATTAACCTCCCTAAGGAGGATACTCCAAGGAAAAGGAGTGCTCAGAATTGTTTTGAAGGTCCTGTAGACTTTAATCCGCTTTCTCAAGGTAACTCTTTGGATGCAGAGGAACTGAAGCTCTCATTGGTACCTGGAGGAGGTAATAAAAGACTGGCGGGTACAGTGAGGACCAGTTTAAGTAAGAAAACTTTTTATTGCTCTCAAAATGTGATTGATTTGGAAGAATCAGATGAGAGGATTTCAGATGGATACGCAAAATGCGAAACTGTTTCAAAAGGGGAGCATGAGTTGCAAAGTTCTCTCTTTTATGATCCAAACACTTTAACCAGCATGAAGAAAGAAATAACTCGTGAGATTACAGAAAGTAGCTCTTTTCAAGAATATAGTGAATGCTGTCAAGAGCAGACCTCTTATAGTGAAGGTGTCTTTCTGATCATCTGTACAAAACACTAAAGCTTATAGGCTTGAATTTGTGCTTTTGGATTTTGATCCTGAGCAATTTAAGCATAAACTTGGCTACAATACTTTAGCTCATTTTTTCGTTGGTCTCTTATGCAGGTATCAGAGAGTCTCATAATGATGCTTTATCTGATGTTCTTTCCTCTAAAATGCAACATTTCACTGCATGTCAAGGAAGGCAGTTAGACCTTAACAAAGTTTACCTTGATGACTCTTCTTGTTGTTCGGATGTTAATATGCTTAACCATCCTTCAAGAGTAGGTTCTGAAGGTGATTCTGATGGATTTACTGGCAGCATGCAGGATGCAACTTGCCCAACTATGTTTTATAAGAAAGAAGTCCACGGGTGTTCAAATGCTGCTGCTGACATGCTTAAACACGATGACCTTGTAAATCTTGCTCGTGTGGATTTAAACAGAGAAGATGTGAGCTCAGACATATGGATGAGAAATCCAAAAAATTGTGGAATAAGTGGTAGTCATTTAAGCCATATAGGTCCAGAGAACTTGCTTATTCACCCAACAGGCATTTCTGAAGACCTTGGTTGCTGCAGTGGCAATGACCTCAATGACAGTGTTGAGCCAAAGTCCAAACTTTCTAGTGAAGCGAGTTGTGAGAAGAGTGAGGTGGAAAATGCAGTTCTTTCATGTACCGATCAAAGTGAAAGTTTATTTCAAGATGGACAGGGCAAGGCTCCTGCTTCATGCAAGGCATGCATCTCTGATAATGATTCAAGCAGCGCAAAGACAACAGAATCTGTCATTACATCTGGTGTCTTGAATCAGTATTTGACGACCCAGTCAGGATCTCAAGTTTCTGAGGAATTGATGGGTGAGCATGAGCAACGAACTTCTGACATAAGTGGATTAGAAGTTGACTGCTACAACAAGGAAGAAGAATCGACAAAGGTGGATGTTCTGATCCAAGAAGCAGCTGAATTGCTCATCCATATATCATCAGAGCATTCAGCTTGCAATCAAAATTCATATACAAAAGTGGGATACAAGGAGATGGAAATTGAGAGACAGGTGCAACCACTGTGCTCTTTGGATTCTTTTGAGTTAATTGCAATAAATCTTACAGAAAGCAATGTGGATGACAATTCTGTTTCATCAAAGCCACTTGAGATAAATGACATGGAGGCGAAAGAATTTGGTCTTAAGTTGAGACGTGGAAGGAGAATGAAAGATTTCCAGAGGGAGATATTGCCCAGTCTTGCATCTCTTTCCAGGCATGAAATTCTTGAAGATATAAACATTATGGAGGGGGTATTGAGATCAAGGGAATACAGAAAAATGAAAGCCAAATTGGCAGCTAATGGAGAGAAATGGTCTCCACCAGTGAGAAGTAGACGGTCGAGACTTGGTTATGCCGGAAGAAGACATTTTTCGTGAAATTTTGATTAGAAGTTGATGATAGCATTATAGCTGAGAAAGCAAATCCATTCTCTTTCCATTTACCGCCATTGCAAATATTGTTTGGTTTCATTTCGCAGATTTAGAAATCAGAATCATTTGTTTCCAGACAGATGGTCATTTCACTTCCTGTTCTCTTTCCTTATTGGGATTGGATGTTGAGTTCTATCCTTAACTCTCCAAGAATCAGGGCACGTAACCATTGCCTGATTTCATGTTGTCTGCTTATTCCAAAAATATTCTTGTGGTTTAAACTTGCAAATCATGTTGTTTCCACTTTTCAGGTAGCGCCTGTCCTGCCATGACATTTCAGGACAACCCGGAAGTGCTCACAATGAAATGAAACTAGCAGAGAATTAAACAAGAAATTTGCTTAAAGCAATTTCTGGATCTGTGGCAACTTTTTCTGCCATAATATTTTAACTCAATTCACAAACTTTGAGACTGAAACTTAATTTTATAAGCATGTTATGATATTCTAGTTTGTCAGAAAACCTATCTGTTCTCTGTTTTGATTCTGTAGCAGATTTTATTAGCGTATATATTGTGTCATAAAATACTAAAATAAACACATATCTATGTCTGCTTGTAGCAGCAAGAACAAGGGGTCATCAGAGTGGTGGTCCATAAACCAGTCTTTTCATGAGACCACATTGTAAATCTCATTTCTAACTTTGATTTCATCTTCAATTAAAAATATATGACTGTAGACAGAGAAAATTGGGCATAAAATTGATCAGCTGCCTTTTTTTGGGGGGGTTTAACTGTAAGAATTCATTGTTTCAAGTAGTCCAGCTTATCGATCAAAAAAAAAAAAAAAAAAAAAAAGTGGTCCAGCTTAGCAAAGCAACACATGAAAAATCCATTTCATTGTAGGCCTGAGTTGCTTGATTTTGTGCATTTAAAAGGATATTTGATAGCATGTCAGCTAGCAAATTATTTTCTTATAGAATTCAGTATTCACCAACAAAGGTCATATGATCCTTGACTTAAAATCTGGTTTACCTTTTTGAGTCCCAAGTATCTTAGTGATGGTATGATTCTAGATGTCCAAGATCATACCAGAAATTGTAGGTAAGATAATTTATTTGACAGATGTATAATCTTATATGGGGTTTTTTAAAAAAAGAAAAAACATTGGCATGATAAATAGATGAAAGTAAAGAAATCAATATTAATGGGAAGAGTGGAGGCAAAGCCACTAAAAGCCACCCTTTAGGAACAAGCATGCTTCAATCATGAACCCAAAAAAAGATAATAAATGGCAATGGTCCAAGTTCTTGAGTGAAAGAAATTGCTTGCAAAATGTTTGGTTGGTTGATGAGCTATAGTGGATTAGATTCATGGGGGCAAGTGGAGAGTTTGATGTGCCACATGCTTCCAAAATCTCTTCACCTAAATCTTTGAATCTTTTTGTATCATCTCATGCATATTTTTGTACTGCTATTGCCTGCTCCCACCCCACAACCCACATTCTATAATGGGATGATAATTATAAAAATATCAAAAGTGAAAGGGGTTTCATTAATATATACTTTTCTTAATATATGCAAATTTTGTTTACATCTCCTTTCTGTTCTGATATTAAATTCTGCAACTTGGCAAGCTCTTCCTTTTTTAATTTCTTATTCTTTAAATTAAAAACTACTTCACTTTGCCATGCCCATGGCTGTGATACTATAGGGACACATATTTTGTTGAATAGTTCATTTATAAAAAAAGATATTTTCTACGAACTTTTTTTTTCTTTACTTGGTTTTGTTTAATATGTATGTTTTTTTAAGCACCAGCTAGGTGTTTTCAAACAACATTGAATAGGGGATTAATTTCGGTTCCTGTTTCCTAACTAGTACTAACTCAAAAAAATTTAACCTGTTGAGAATTTCAAACAAAAAATATCCCCATTTTGTGATTTTTTTAATCATTTTATTAACAGAACAAGTATATAAAGCCTGCAACTTGAGCATGATAAATATCAGATACAATATAATCTTAGTTTCTACTCCACCATTTTCCATTTTCTTCTCTTTCTTTTGTCCTTTTCATCTTTTTCTTTAATTGCTTATTTTAAGCTCCTTGTATACATCTATCCCCAAAAGAAAATATATATTTTTTCGTCGCCCACCTGTTGCTTCTGACTCAGCTGTATTTTTTCTTGTTGTCGAGAACATGACCATTCTTAGCTGTCAGGTTCACTTCTTTTAGATGCTTATAGCCTATAGCTTTAGTTTGCCATTAAAAAGACATTTTTATAGGTAGATTAGATAATTCAGACAAGGGCCATGAACGAAGCTTCAGCTTCAGCTTCAGGTGTCTGTGTTTCAATGACGCCAAGATGGCATTTCAAAGTTCATGAAGTTGCACAAAGTAGTTTCAGGCAAGCTTATCTACTCTTCACTTGTATTTCTGATCATAAGAATCAAAAGAGAAGCATTCAAGAAGTGAGCCTGATAGCTCAAAGTACAGTAAACGAATTCAGAAATCTACTTAATCTTCTTGATGGATCAACACAATCTGATCATTCTAAAAGAATCAGGACAGGTCCTTTGCCGCTTTCCAATGTTAACATAAACCCTGTTGAACTGATGGATAGCCCTAATTCTTTGCCTTTGATCATGAGCTCTTCAGGGTGCAATATCAGACAGCTTTTCCCTCTTCAGAATATTCAATCAACCAAATCATGGGTACCCACAAACAGTTTCGAATTGTACATGCAAAGACACAAATCTAAGCACAATTTTGATGTCACTGATGGGTTAATCATGAGAGCATCAAACCCCATTTCATTACAACCAACAAGTGCATCTTTTTTGAGCTTGGATAATGGAAATGATAGTAAGGACAAGAGATTATCAGTTCATCATTCATCACCTGAAATTGTGGCACCTAGAGACGATTCTTCTTTGCATTCAAAGTGCAAGAGTGAGATGAAAAGTGGAGGGACTAGTAGCACCAAGTGCCTTGCTTCAACTGGTGGCTGTCACTGTTCAAAGAGAAGGTAATGGCAAATTGGCAAGAGTGTAATACCAATAAATCTTCATAACATTCTGGTTTTAGGAGCTGGTGATGGCTGTTTCTAATCCTGCCCTTGTTTATGAATAATTTACAGGAAGCTGAGAATCAAGAAAATAATTCAAGTTCCAGCCACTTTAAGTGGTAGATTAGCAGACATACATCCAGATGATTACACTTGGAGAAAATATGGACAGAAACCTATTAAAGGATCTCCTTATCCAAGGTATGCTATTTCTAAGTAAGGACAAGGTGTCAAGTTTTTTCTTTTATTTTTTGTTTTGGAAAATTCCTAATGCATTTGGCTACTAAGAATTAAAATTTATAACTTATCAATAGTTTATGTAAAAAAATATTATTTATTTATCGATGCAATATACCGAATGTTAATTCTAAATAGACTTAAGGCAGAAAAATAACTAATACAAAGCAACTGCAATTTGATTGACTGACCGTGAATATAGCATAAATTTATTATTGATTGTGATCCAGTATTTGTCTCACAATATAAAAATTTTAAAATTTACTATTGTCCTCTTGAAGGCCCCAGTGAACATGTTAGACTTGGGGGTGTTAATTATCTTTCACTTGGACCAATGTGGAGTGATTTTTTTAAATATTATTATAAAATTAATTGAAACGGCAGCAATTCAAAATTTGGGTTTTCTTTTTGTTTTTAGTATATATCTATGCATATTGCTGAATGCTAACACAAATATATATTTATATATATATATTTGCTTTGGAAAGGAGCTATTACAAATGCAGCAGCATGAGAGGCTGCCCTGCAAGGAAACATGTTGAACGATGTTTGCAAGATCCCACTATGTTACTTGTCACTTATGAAGGGGACCATTCTCACTCCAAAATTCCATTGCAATCACCTAACTTGATTATTCAGGTTTAACACACACAAATATATATATAGCCCTGTTTTATGCAACATTAACTTCAATTCAATAATAAGTGTACATCTTTAAGTGCATATATATATTTTTTGGGATTAGAGGGGGAGATGGAGATTCGAACCCCCCTCTTTGGTGCCTATCCCGTTACTAGAACCAACCAGCCCAAAACGGATGAAATATATATATATATATATATATATATATATATATATATGTTATTTTAAAAGTATCTTGATGAATTTTTGTTAGCTGTTTTCTTATATGATCTTGTAAATTTTCATAAGTGTTTATTCTAATGTAATAGAATATGTTCTTCTTAAGTCTTAATTTTCATATAAAACATGGGTTTCTCTTTAGAGGAACTCTGTATTGGTTAAGTGGGCTCCAATTTTAACCATAAGGTACATAAAAGGCAGCCCAGCTTTATCCATTAGCTTTCACAAATCACAAGCAGGACCTGCTGCTACTAGTACCGGGTACCAACAAACTGCATTAGATCTCTTTTGTAGACTACATTATTAGCATCATGATTTATTTAAGATTAGACCTTAACTAAAAAGTGTTAAGGTAGGTTATACCAAGTACATGTCCTATATGCATGCAGTGCTCCTTTCTGCACGTGCATTTGCACTATTTACTATTTGTTCAAAAGTATGTGTCCTATAAATTTATTTTTATTTTATGCTTCTGCTATTCGAAAATTACTTATAATTTATATGCATAATTCTGCTTTACCAAATATTAAGATACTAATTTAGAAAAATGAAATTATCTTTAATTTAAAAGAAAAAAATTTTGGGTGATTTTTTTTATGTCAAAAGTAGAACTAGATTCTATGACATTTTTGCAATATCCTTAATTGATTTCCTACATCAAAGAAAATTTGAGAGTGTGGTTTATAAAATAAAATATAATATAATGACCCACCTATGATTAAGTGCTATTGACTAACAAATAATTTTCTATGAGTAGTCCAATGAGCAAAAAGTGTAAATATTCATTTGTGAAGAGTAGAGTTCGTCTTTGCTATTTTCATTGTAGTTTTAGAAATTAACCAAAAAATTGAATATAAACTTGATGCAAACTAGAAACCTGATCATCATTCATTTGCACTTGCACATGCTGGGCTGTGTTCTCTAACAAGCAGCAAGCTTGCCTTATTGTTTTCTATTTGGGTTCATGGACTTCTTCTTGTATTTAGAATAAGTATTCTTTAATTCAGAAAGTGTTAATTTATACTCCTATTTATTACGTGGATATATTTTTTTTAAAAAAAGCACTCTAATAAGGCCATTATAAACTTTTCTATTCTAGTTCATATTTTTTTTAGCTGTATAATTTGTTGGAGTGTTAAAAAATAAATTGCTTATGCATTTCCCACCTTATTGTGGGGTTTGCTATGGTTGCAAGTTGCCATTTTGTTACACTTTTTATAGTCATTAGATGTTACTGATAGCTGGTTGTGTTGATGATTGGAAAAAAGTTAAGCCTTTAATGTTTTCTATTTGATATCTCCAATGCTCAATAATTACATAAATCTCGATTATCTCCATACGATTGAATTATATATATATATTTTCAATATTTACTTTTGTATATATAAAACTCAAACTCAAAAAAAATTCAAGCTTTCAATGTAATTTTTTTTTTAAGAAAAAGCTTTAAATGTTTTAGATCAATCATTAATTGGATTGCTAATAATGCCATATATAAGGTATTGTCAACATGTAAAACACCACTATTTGTTATTTCTTTGCATTGGGTGGTAGGTCCAATCTATATTATATATATATAGTTTTTAATCTCTAGGATTATTGTCTTTGTCCAACTCCACATCATCAGTAGTACATAAAATAAAATAATAATTCCAAGAAGGCATATTGTGATTGAAAAGCAAATGATAATTATAATTTATCCTTTGAAAGTACCTTTCTCTTTCTCTTTTTTCTTTGTTATGAGTAGCAATTATAATCAACATCAGAGAGAAAATAGTGATTAACTGGGTGTACAGCAACATCATTATAATATTATAAATAACTATCAAATTCCCATCTCTCATGAATGTTTGTCTCAATGTCTTAACAAAGTACATTTTCGTAAAAATAAATAATAGTACTACTAACAACCATCATGTTCGACACATGAATTTTGCACAATTTTTTTTAAATATGGGTTATGTCCCGATAATTTTTTAGCAATCAATATCTTTGGCTCAAATTTTTTTTTTTTTGGTATTTTAAAAAATATTTTAAAATGAATAACTATAATTTAAATTCCGTTCATTATATGCCAAATAAATATTCCAATAACAACCACGGAATAATACAATTAATTAATAAACTAATTTACTAATGAATTTGTTTTATGAGGCTCAATTTGAGTTCTTCCTAAATAATTATAACTCCATTGACATATAAAAGAAGGGAAAAAAATATTATGGTCCATAATCTATGCCATTATGTTCAATGCTTCATCATTTAGTTGTAAATTAACTTTATTGCAAATATATAGAATATATAGTTTTGTCTATCAATAAAGTAGCTTTGCATCATATATATATATACACACACACACAAACACAGAGTTAATTCTGTCCAAGCAAAGTTGTTGCTTTCTCCTTAACCACTAATTATTATAAGAAGATGAAATGGAACTATTTTACTTGTTAATAACAGCTAGTTTATAATATGACAAAAAAAATGGCTTAAATTTAATGATCTGAATGATATTCAATTTGATTACTGAAATCACGGCACTTGAAAATATAAATTAAGAGACCAAATAACTAGATAATGTCACCACTTCAATAATTTTCTATATGAACACAATTAATTTTTGTGGAATAATGATTTCAATGTGTTGACCTCCTTTTTCTAAACTTTCTTTCTCCTTTATTGTGATTAAAAATAAAATGGATGTTAAACTTATAATTGCTACTAACACTTCTAATATATAGAAATCGAATCTTAGTTCACAGTGGTAAGCAGAGGGAGCAAATAAACTGATAAACTATCATCAACTTTTATAATTTAAGTAATAATGTTATTTAATGGGTGTTTGTTACAAACAAAATTTTAAAATTTTACAAAATTGATTCATATTTTTAAATTATATAGTAGTTTAAATGAAATTTTCATGAAATTTTATTCAGAATTGAACCTCATTAAATTTATGAAATTTAAAGTTTTTTTTTTTTTTGAGTAAATGAATTTAAAGTTATTATTTATATATCAAATATAAAAATTCATTTGTATTTCAATATTCATTTATGTAATTAAGCCAAATAAATTTTTAACCAATAAACCAGTAACTTCAAACTTTTATTTTTATTATGGTCTCATTAATTATTTCTTTTAAAAATTTTGAAAATTTAAATAAAAATCTACACGTTATAATCATATTGCTAGCAACAACTCAACCCTACTAAATTAAAACAATTTAACAATTTTTTTTTTTCATATGATTTTATCAGTATTTGATAGCTATAAAGGTTCTAATAATTTCAGAATCAAGCCAAATGGACCCAGAAAAGGGTAAAACTTTCTCAGTATCTATTTTCTGTATATATAAAACTCGATCAAACTGCATATATTATTTAGAAAAATCAAACTTTTTATTATTTGAACCAACATCTATTAAAAAAATAGTTACTTTGCATATATGGCATATGCACTTTAATATTTGATTAAAACTTTTATCGTGTATTATTCATCTTTGAAAATTAATTATTAATTGTTACTAATTATTATTTTTTAATATTTGAAAATTAATCCCAAGTGTTATTGGGTGTAAAGTTATATCCAGTAATTACAGTAATTCATCCTGCAACTTTTTCTTCTGAGCTATGTGTCCAAAACCTAACATGAAAATTGATGCAAGCTAAAATATCAGCAGAGATCATTTTCAAGAACCTGTCGCTGCCCTGCCATAATTTGCGAGAACATTTTTACATTTCATCATCGATACAATTAAAAGATTAATTAAAGAAAGACTTTTGCCTTCTTGTGATATCATTTTCACAATATCTGAAAGAATGGTTCCAAAGGAAAAAATTGAGAGGAAAAGAAGCAGTCAATGAGTATATAAATCAAAACTTATATAGAAAAAGATAACAACTCATAAAGAAAGATATTATGACTCTCATAAAAAAAATACATGAAAACCTACTACGAGAATTAAAGCAAACAACATACCACAACATGAAAAAATAAATTTAAATATAAAAATTTAAAATTGTTAAAAATACTAAATATAAATTACAAATAAAAAATATAAATAATTTTCTATCAAAAATGGCTGAATATTACTACTTTTTAAAATTCTCGAAACTAAAAATAAAAAAATAAAAAAAATTCAATAATAATTTTAAAAATTAAAAATCCTAAAAAATTTTAACCATCACATAAAATTTTAAGCATCTATGACCACCCACTTTCGAAAAAAAAAACATAAATATATGACATTTCAATATATAGGTAGTAGGTGGAGGTAAGAAACAGGTAGGAATTCAACATCAATTCTAAATTTTTCGATGCAAAACTACAACTGAAATCGTTATTATACTTTTATTACATATATACCTAATTTTGAGGACCACATAATAAATATATGACATTTCCAAGTCCAAGAAGTTTTTTGTCACTATATATTATATGTGTATTATATGTATCTTTTTCACCATATATTATAAGTGTATTATACATATCTTTCTTAAAAACACAAAACCAAACCATCCTTGTCCATGGAAAGATCTCCAAATATAAGGCTTCTCTCTGCCAGATAGGGACATTGTAGCCTGCACAAAGCCACCAAAAGACTGCACATAACATTGCAAGTCCCATGTATGGTTGTATATATGTTTATAATTTATATATCCTTATGCCTACATTTCCCCTCCTATTTTTGTCTATGCAAATGCCCAAAAGGCTAAAAATTATTTGATTTGTTATTGGTAAGTTATATAATATATCAATGTGTGAGTTCTAGTCATCAATCATTCAATTTGATGCACTAAAATTCTTTCTTATTGAGTTGTTGACCAATAATTTGACATCGTATGTGGCCAATTGTTAATATTGTTATCATTAATTAATGCAACCATTCAAAATTTTGAAGTGAAAAATGGACTTAAGTGTTGTTTATACGGTAAGGTGATTTTGTTGTTTATATTCACATCATTATTTGCACCACATAAAATAGTTTATGGCAATTTATAACTATAATATATTGCTTAATCTTTACCAAAAAAAAAAAAAAAAAACTTGTAACCGTATAATTGATATATTTATCATGACATCACAAGTTAATTTTTCACAAAAAAAAAAAAAAAGTGATTTTTATGTCTATTTTATTTTATAAAAATTTAAAATTTATTAGTCAATTAGAAAGATTTTGATTAGTATTTTTATTAGTAAAAATTACGCAAATCTCAAGTTTAAATTCGTAGAATTATAATCCACTAAAATTGATAAAAACTTACTATTTTTTTATGATGAATGATAAAGAAATGACTGTTTCTGTCGAGTAGCTCACTGCAATAAAACTTCCATGAAAAAAAAAAATTCCTAAAGTTGTTTAACAACATTAATATGCTATTTCCAAAAATATTTATTTATGTTCACTTAATTTCAAGAAGAAGAAAAGTAGCCAATACAAGGAATTGGCCCATTGACGTTAGCATTGTTTAGGAGGGTTGTGGACGTGGAGGGAGAAAGTAGGGGGATCAAGGAAGATCTCTGCCTATCTTCAAGAGATACACTTAGAGGTGAACCAAGTCAAACCTACTTATTTGAAATTGATTCGAAAAAAATTTGAAATCGACTCGATTATAATCGAGTCGAACTCGAGCTCGAGCTACTCTAGTAGACTGTCGAGTCGAGCTCGGACTCTTTAATACTTAACTCGATAGTCTCATGAGTTTAATCGAGCCTAATCGATCTTAATCGAGTCTAATAGAGTTTATGCATATTTACTTTTTTGTCCTTTTATTATAATATAATTACAAAAATATCTTATCGAACCGAGTCGAGCTTGAATATTTAAAAATATATATTTTAAAAATTTTAAATAATTAATCGAGTTGATATCGAGTATAAGAATTATTTAATCGAGTCGAACTCGAGTTTTGAAAATGAAGTTCGATCGAGTTTGTGTCGAGTTTCGAGCTTCGAATTTTCAAATCGGGTTGAGCTCGAGTCTGGCACTGTATCGACTCGGCTCGATTACACATGTAGATACACCCAATTTAAAGTAGGGGTGTGCATGGGTTCCGAACAGACCGAACCGACCCTATTCGGTTCGGTTCGGTTATGTTTGCTTTTTTAGAATTTTCAAATTTTAGAACCGAATCGAAATTTGGTTCGATTTGGTTTTATATACAAAAATTTCGGTTAACCGAACTTTTATTTTTTATTTTTTATTTTTATATTTTTAAATATTTTTTAAAAAATATATACTAATTTAATATAAAAATACAAAAATAATTTATATTTTTAAAATTTTCGGTTTGGTTCGGTCAGTTCGGTTTTTTACACATATTTTTTTAATTTTTGTAACCGACTGAACCAAAATTTAGTTCGGTTCGATTCGATTTTAAATTATTTCGACTTGATTAATTTGGTTCGATCAAAAAAATTGATCGAACCGATCGAATGAAGACCCACCAAAGCCAACAGTCCCCCACCACCCCTAATTCTCCTCTTTTTTTAGGATCAAATATAGGGCAATCTACCCTACAATCACACTACCATTTTCCTACTATCTTCTCTACCTATTAGCTAACATCCCTTTCCTAAGTCCTACATACAGGGTTTTGGTCTCATCATCTCATGGTCCTTGGATAGCGTATGCCCTATTTTGTTTTTTTTCTTTGCTTCATCAGAATTCATGCCCTTCTTCTTTTTTGAAAAACCCATTTTTGCCCATTAATTTTTATTTTTGTTGGCATTTAATTTTTCATTTTTGTATTTAAATTACTAGCATATATTCACAGTTCGGTAAACTCTATAGCTAATTCAGTCCGGAAATATACCTTTGTTGTTTATGAGGATATACAAACACTTGCAAAGATTGAGAAACAGACTTGTCGGTTGGGAGTTGGGGACAAAAAAACCTTGCTCTAAAACAAAAATTATATATACCGCCACTCTAGACAAATTACAGAAGAAATTGATGAGCCACAATCTTGTAATAAGAGTGATTCTATATTTCTATGCTCTTGGCACCATATGAATTTTGTCTTTGGACCCATTATTTTATGTCTCTATGGTGTGGTCAATATTTTAAGGAAGTCATTTCAAAAACACTTAAAATATTACATTAAATTAACTATTTTTAAAATTAAGTTAAATTAAATTAACATAATATTATAATAAGTTGCAATGATATAATTAGATTTGCTCCAATGCCCACTGATGAATGTTGAATCTCCTTCGGACCTATAAGCACAAAAAAAAATCTTGGATGAGCCTAGAATCTTCGATCCGTAGGTTCTCCAATGCTTAAGTCAGAGAAGAGCTATTCAAGATAATCTATTTAAGAGAAATATGAGCCTACATATAGGCATAAGAGGGACATACCTAGTCCTATTTGGATTAGCATCGTGTGAGCGATTCTTGTCATCACTTATGTACGCTTTTTCTACAAATTAGTATGATGGAAGTGTATTGATATATTGCTAAGAAAGGAAAATATTATTATAAATTCTCACATGTTAGAAGTATTGATAATAAGCCAGAGCAATAAAGAGACAATACATACTCATACTCATGCTTATAGATCTACTTTTGATCGATACAAAAATGCTTCAGGGAGTGATAAGGTGCTGTCCAGCTTAATGAAAAATATTGGTCGATGAACTGTATAGGTCAAAACTAAGAGTTTTAACTCTCAAAAAAGGCAATGAATAATGGATATAAATATCCAAACATCTTCAGAGGGAAGGAAAAGTAAAATAAATTCTGCACTCTTAAGTAATTCGAGTGAAATAAATTCTATGCTCGAAAGTAATTCGAGTGAAATAAATTCTACGCTCGTAAGTAATTTGAGTGAAATAAATTCTACACTCAAAAGTAATTCGAATGAAATAAATTCTACACTCGAAAGTAATTCTAGTGAAATAAATTCTACGCTCATAAGTAATTCGAGTGAAATAAATTCTACACTTGAAAGTAATTCGAGTGAAATAAATTCTATGCTTGTAAATAATTCGAGTGTAATCTCAAATAATAATAATATATATGCAATGTGCTTATTTATTTATGTTTTATTTTTGCGCATAGTGGTGCATAATTATTTGACTGTCATTAAGCATGCAGATGAAATTTTGAATTAAGAGTTAAATAATTCTTTTGTACCTTAATACTCTTTGCTTCTTTGTCCACTACTAATAGATGAACTATTTGATTCATTCAACTCCATTATTGATTTAATCTCTTGCAATATGCAGATTATTGATGTTGTTGCCCACTTTACTACGATAAATTATTGACGTTGTTTCCCAGCGTTGTATTTTTGCTTTTTTCACAGGTTTGGTTGCACATTGGATAAGTGTACTTCTTGTATTTTGAACATCTTTCCATCCATGTTATCTTGCATGATTCGTGGAATACGTGTCCACAAATGGAGATGGTTTGCATACGTTGATTGATGAGGATGAGATTTTCATAGCAAATAGAGCATATAGTTCTTGAATCCTTCTTTTCGCCTTCAATTCTTAAAACTTTAATTTCGTCTTCTGCATCCATCACTACTAGAGCTGTTGTCTAAAGATAGCATATTTCTTCATCATATCAACTCAGAGTAGAGTTTTTTAGAACCTGGTTCATCTATCCTCGCATCCTCCTTTCATGGAGCTTACATAGAAACCGCACAGGAATGCTGCCTATGTTTGTTGGGTAACTCATCAGCAATAACTCAAGTATTTCTTTATGATGTTCGAGATATCTCAAGTGGCTTTGATTTCAACCAACGTGATAAATATTTGTTAGTTCTTTGATATCTGAAAGTCTTCAGTTTGAATAAGAAAGCAATCCGAGGAGAATTAAGAAGTCTATATGAACAACAAGATTCTAAGTACTTCGATCCAGTTTACATATCTTCTTAATCAACCAGATAATCAAGATATGAACTTGGATAGAATTTAATGGGAGTTTTGCCACTGAAGTCATTATATACTTTTCCAAAAGCTAGATCTGGTGTAGATTTAGTAGCAAAACTAAAATTTCCAAGGTGCTTGGTGTCTACAGACTTTATGTTAAATTGATTATCTCCAGCAGTGCCCTCTTTCCGAGTTAACAAACAAGTTTGTGCACTTTCAAGATGTGGATTGCTATGCATGCCATAACTCTGTATGGTTAGGTAGCTATTAAGAGAAAGATTTAGTTCGTTTTCATTAAATGCATCACGTGTTCTTTGAAATGGAACCCTTACGGGCCTAGTGTGTAAGAACTCTACATCTTTCCTGCTCATTGGATCTTGTCTGAGCATGCCATAGTTCTTAGGAATTAAAGATGCCTGCTGATCATCAACTTGAGGCATCTTGGATTTTTTTCTTCCTAAAAATAAGTTTCTTATCCATTCTTTTAGCAGACGCAGGGATAATATCTGCACCTCCACCATTAATTCCATTATGCATGGTTTTGAATATAAGTCCTTCTACAGCACTGCTGTTAGAAGCATCTCCAGTTTTATTCCTAATTTTATCTGATACATTTTCTTATGCACTCAGGCTTTTATCATTCTCATCTTCAACATCCAACAGAGCGTCCACCATGTCTTTCTAATTTGATGAAGTTGTACCCACTTTCTTTTGATTTCTGCGCGCATCCACTATGAATTGTAGGATATTCACAAAGTTTTTGTGCGCCTTGGGTGTTATATGGTAAGCAAATCTAAGAATATTGATGGCCATGGCTTTGACCCCAAAGTTGAGAGTAGTATATTCCCTCTCTAAAGCCTCCATGATGGACTCACTCTCTGATGAGCTAAGGAGGATGTACATAATTATCCTGATGGTAAATTTCTGATCTGAGTCAAGAACTCAATCTTACCCATGGCAGACAATTTTTCCAAGGCAGATTTTACATTATCTTTAATATATTCCACGTAGAAGGAAAGAGCTTCATTTTTATATATAAAATACTAACAAACTATTTTTTTTTAATAAGCTCAATGGTTGAGCTGGGCCAACCTTATGTTCTTCCTTCAATAGTGAACCATAAATATCTGTGAGGATCCGACGAAGGAGATTGCACGTGCAAGATTTATATTCATTCTTAAAATGGACAACATTCCAATATTCTAAGATTCATATTAATCAAATCTTAAAATGGACAACTTCCGGTCCAGAATAATGAAACCAGATTTACAGCAGAAATCTCAAGATCCTTCAAAGTTTATGCAGCACCAGAGCTCTAAATACTTGAGCTTGAGTGTTGGATTGGTCATTCGTAAATCTGTGAAATCCAGCTTAAATTTCTGAACTTTCTTTTCCATTGCAAATTTAATGAAATCGTCCACACCACATTCACAGTCGACATCGAACATAATTCTGAATCCATTCAATGTTGGAGCTTGGTGTAATCTCAAAACATGACTAACCCACCTAATAATAGTTTTTTTCAATTGTATGCATGAGGCTGTTGATTGAAGTCGTTGAGTCCTTAGACTTTCATGGCCGAAGACTATTAATAGAGAATAAAATTGAGAAAATTTTCCACAGACGGCGCCAATTGATGAATGTTGAACCTTCTCTGGACCTACAAGCACAAAATAAAACCTTGGATGAGCCTAGGATCTTCGATCCATAGGTTCTCTGATGCTTAAGTCAGAGAAGAGCTATTCAAGATAATCTATTTGTTAGTAATAGTGCTATAGGCCTATTGTATGGACATGGTACTTTGACTATTTATGAGAATTTATTATTATGATGATTTGCATGTTTATTATATAATAATGTCCTTGAATAATATTATTAATTATTCTAAATGTCCCTGATCGGTTGTTGTTATGGGAATAACAATGAATTAAGATTAGTATAAAGTTTGATTGATATTCATGGGATGAATATGTGTATGAGATACAAATCAAATTTATATGTATTTGTTGAGAACAAATATTGGACA
>CATIWO010091674.1:0-17657 GCA_949673435.1 Macaranga tanarius | reverse complement strand
GATTTGTGTATCAACTTGATGAGTTGCTAAATTATTTTGGATTCCTTGGAGTATTTGTGGTCCCTCTTTTCCTTTATTTTCTTATTTGTTCAATAACATAAACAAGAAATGTCCAGAGTGGGCCGTTGATTTGCTACACCTATGCAGAGTCTTCGATCCAAATGAGTTATGGGCCCAGATCAAATCAAGCTTGGCCCATACTTGCTGCTTGTTCAACAGGCTTACAATTACACAATGGGCTGACTTGTAGGTCCCACAGCCCATATATTAGATAGAAAGAAATGACAAAACCCGCTGATCACAACATCAACGGTGCTTTATCGTTACGCGAACACCGCCATAACCTGGTCCTTATCTTACCAGAATTTGCACTCACGGACAGAGTGTAATAAAAAAAAAATAAAAAAATTGCTATTAGAAAGCACACGAAGGCAGGCACAGAAACAGAGCAAATAATGGTAGTGGTGGTAGCATTAGCATTACGGTCGAACTGATTAAGCTTATTTGACATTAGAGAGAGAGAAAGCGAGCGACCAATCAATCAATTTCGATCGAAGTTAGGGTTTTGGTTGATCGTTAGGTGTTCGAAGAAAGTAGAGTAAAACGCAAAATGGATGCTTGTGGCTTTCACGACGGCAATATTTATAATTTGCTCGAAACCAGATACTTCCATGCTCGCCATGTATTTTTCTCCTCTCTGATTGTTTTTGTTTCGGTTAATTTTTTTTTAAAGTAACATTGGATTATTTGAGGAGGTGGTGTTATTATTATTATTATTTATCAATTAATTTTTGGTGGAGGACTTTGAAGAATGTTTAGGTTTTCAATTGTGATTTTAGGTTTATCACTTCAATGAAACTTTGTTTATTTACTCTAATTTTAAGGCAGCTAGTTCTTTAAAGGTGAAACTGTACTCTGAGGAATGTTTCATTTGGATTCTTGATGCAGGATATTAATCACAGTTTGCAAATGCATTCGTCATTGATACGAAGGCTCTCTCAGGAAAGGGAATTGGAGGTTTGTATATATGCATTGTTCGTATTATCTTTTGTTATTTGTTCCTCTTTGATATCTTGTTGCATTCCTAAAGCATGTAGTGGATTCAGAAAATGTCTTCTTAAATTGATTAGGTCGTTGGCTTACATTAACTGGTAGAATTATTGTGTCAATATGTTCTGTGTGTACATGTGCCAATGTTGCTTTCATGAACCATGTTCATTTATGCTGATTTTTTTTGGATATTGTGTAAATCTATCTTCATAGACATAGCATCTGTTTCTTACTGGGGACTAATTTTAATTTCAGTTAAATTGTCATCTCAAGCTTTTTTTTTTTCTTTCCCTCCTCGTCACAGGGGCATCAGGGTTGTGTCAATGCTATAGGTTGGAATTCTACAGGTTCACTCTTGGTTTCTGGATCAGATGATACTCGGGTATGAAACTTCCTAAAATTTTTGATCTAAGCATAGTAGAAGGAAAAAGAATTGAATACATCTATGGATGTGTTTATGTGTGTGTAAAATTTCTTTTGCATCTAGAAAGCTGCAATCAACATTCCCTAACTCATGATTTGGATGACATGCTTATCACTATCCATGCTTAAAACTCTCACATACACATGCATGCCTGCAGTGCACACACAAAGAGATTTGCATACATATGTATGTGGTGTATGTTTAAATGCACAGGCTCAAATGTGAGGACACACAAACAGTCACATATTGGTGGATAATGCTTCAATTTTTTTTTTATGCAGATGAACATATGGAGCTATAGTGGTCGAAAACTTTTGCATTCTATAGATACTGGGCATTCTGCAAACATTTTCTGTACAAAATTTATTCCTGAAACGTCAGATGAGCTGGTGGTCTCTGGAGCTGGAGATGCAGAAGTAATTTTCTGAGAAATTGAAATTAAAAGTGGACGCCATTTGTATTAGGTTAAATATACTGGTTAAATAACCTTGATATTTTTTCACTTTTCTTTGTCTTCTTCCCAGGTTCGGTTGTTTAATTTGTCTCACTTGAGTGGGAGAGGGCCAGATGATAATGCCATTGCTCCCTTAGCACTGTATCAATGTCACACTAAAAGAGTAAAAAAACTAGCGGTAAGATAACATCAGGAAGAGGACTAACACAGGGGCTTAGAAGGCTAAAATAGCATGAACATAAAAATAAATTCAATTGTTTTAATATCTTAAAACATTTGAAAAGTAAAGTAGTTTGCTTGTTTTTGGTAACTTAATTTGCATTTTCTACGCATTGCAGGTTGAAATTGGGAATCCGAATGTGGTTTGGAGTGCAAGTGAAGATGGGACACTGAGACAGCATGACCTTCGGGAGGGTTCTTCTTGTCCACCAGCTGGATCTTCTCCTCAAGAATGTCGTAATGTTCTAGTGAGTTATATAAATATGGAAATTCTCCACTGTCTATGATGAGGATGCGGTTTTCTTGCTGTACTGCAGCTTGGATATTAGCATATACAATGAAGCTTGTTGTTCTTGCCTGTTGTGTTTGTGACAGTGTCTTTTTTTATTATCTTAACATGCTTGGGGGACTGTGCATTGTCCGTGTATATTGTTTTCATCAGTATGGCTGGCTCCTGCATTCTGTAGTGTCCAGGAGACAAGGTCAAATTTCTTGCACTAAAAAGAAACGCTCCATGATTTTCTGTCTAAGATAGTCTGAATCCAGATGTTTATTAACATGGATTTGGGTTGTCAGCTTACATATTAATATGCTTTCTTGAGGGTTCCAAAATATAACAAAGTACCGATTTTACCTGAGCTGCTTTAGATCTGAGATTTTGAAGTATGTAATCTCTGAATATCTGTTTTCCATGTCTAACTAAAACTGTAGCTCACAGGACTTATCCTATTATATTTTTGAAGCTTACCCAGTGTTATTGTGCACTATTGGTTACACAAGTAATCTATCAATTGGATGGATTGCTATGAGGCTGATTTTTAAGACTTATGGATTTAGTGCATTTGGTCACGAAGTCATAGAGGTCATAGGTGTATTTGACCTCAGTAAATGTTGACTTGAGTATTGTTATTTGGTTTCCTGCAGATTGGTAGTTACGTGTTCTATGCAAGAATGTCTGTAGAGTTTGGTTAAATTGTGTTTTTTTGTGTTTCATATTTTGAACACCTTGTTTATGATCTTGTTACACCTAATCATATTGATAATTGTTTTCACATTTAGTATTTGTTAACAGCTTGATTTGCGGTGTGGGGCCAAGAGGTCACTAGTTGATCCTCCTAAGCAGAACCTTGCTTTAAAATCTTGTGACATCAGTGCGAGTCGACCTCATTTGCTCCTAGTTGGTGGGAGGTGCTAGTCAGATCAGATCATCATACTTCAGAATGTTTAGCCTTATTTCCCTTATTGTTTTGTTTAATCTATCATTTTTATGCTTCCAGTGATGCCTTTGCACGTCTATATGATAGAAGGATGCTGCCTCCTTTGACTTCCTGTAGGAAAAGGATGTCACCGCCACCTTGTGTTAACTATTTTTGCCCCATGCATCTCTCTGAACGGGTATGTTGTGAACTGAACTATGGCTACACTTTTGTTTTCATCTTGAAGCTTAGAATCTCATTTTATTTGTTTGTTTTATTGGATGGGCAACAAAAGGAAATAGAAGAAGGAACATGGCATATTTTTAAAATTTCAAATTATTAAAGGCTTAGGTTATTAAGATTTGTTAGATTTTATTCATATGTATTCCTAAAATTGTAGTACTAGGTATTTAATTTGGAGTTTGGACTTTTTTTTCTTTGTTGGTTTTATTCAACATCTGGTTTTATTATCAGTTGTACTGTATCCGTGGATTTCTTTTGTGATAAACTGCTACAGTTAGTATTTCAGAAATGCTTTTGGGTGCATGTATCATCATAGGAATGAGGCTTAGTCTCTTGTTCTTTTCAGGGACGCTCAGGTTTTCACCTAACTCATGTTACATTTAGTCCAAGTGGAGATGAGGTTCTACTCAGTTACAGCGGAGAGCATGTTTATCTCATGAATGTTAATCACGGTATGCTTCTTCGCTCTTTGAGGTTAGCCCCAATTTTTTTGTAATTGTAACACTGAGTCGTGCTTTTTGTTTCTTTGGCTTAAAGTTATTATATTGCTCAATCTTGTTGTTGGATTCCCCTCATAGATATTTAAATAACATCTGCTTTCCATATCAATTTTTAAGTTGGAGTGACAGCTTACAATATGACATACAATATGTGGGTCCATTTGTGTGAGATGGTCATGAATGTCTTTTTGTAGCATTTACTTCTTAATGGTCATTATTAGTTTGGTTATATCAGCATGGGACAATTTAACAAAACTGTTAATTTGCAGCTGGGGGAGGTTCTATGCAATATACTGCAGGAGATGTTTCAAAACTAATGACTTTTGCTCCTAATCTCAATGGCTTGGAATTGCAACCACCGCCATCAGATGTATTCAAAAGTAATCTTTGTTTTCAAAACAATGTTGCTTCCACGGTATACATCTTTATTTGTTTATTTATTCTTGGTAAACGTGTCATGCTCATATTACTGTGAAAGCTTGGTCCTGCTGCTGTATATGAGTGTCTAATGTAGTTGTTACAACTTCAGAAGTGTAGGAAGCTGCTTCAATTTGCTGAAAAATGCTTAGAGGAAGATGTAAATATGTTCTATGGTATTGAAGCATGCAATGAAATTTTGGATCAACATGATCGTGATATTAGTCCTGCCATTAGGCATGACTGTCTCTGCTCACGTGCAGGCTTGTTGCTTAAGGTTTTTCAAAACACTTGTTATTTTTGGATATATGGTTCCCATTGCATTTATTTGATGTGTATTGTCGATTAAACTTTTAAGTTGTTTTCTTTTTCTCTTTGTCGTTTCAGCGGAAGTGGAAAAACGATGTTCACATGGCCGTAAGAGATTGCTATAATGCTCGTAGAATACACAGCTCCTCATTTAGAGCCCTTTTTTACATGTCTGACGCTTTATCACAGGTAATGTCATTGCAATACTGCAATCTTGTGTCATTGAACATGCACTTTTAACAAGATGTAGACACATGCTATCATCTTTGTGTTAAATTCATGCACTGAAGATTGTGTTTCTGGTTTTCACTAGGCAACTAGTATTCCAGTGGACATGCTTAGCATGGCTAACTGATGTTTATTATGGGAGGGGAGTATTAGGAAATGACTATTGCAATTATGATGACATTGGAATGACCTACTCATAATTTTGGTTTGTAGTGATGATTTGGTCCTTATTGTTTGCTTCTCACAGCTGGGAAAATACAGAGAAGCTCTAGAGTTTGCTGTTGCTGCACAATGTGAGGCCCCGCCTGATACTGAAATTTCAGAAGGGGTAGAGAACATAAGAAAGAAGCTTGCTCAAGGTATGTAGTTTGCTATTTCTTGTGCCTTTTGTTTGGCCCTTCCCCACCTACTTTCTGGTTGAGCATTTATTAATTGTTAATAAATATTATTTATGGCTTATGCATCTCACTCTCTTCTAGTAATCAAGGTTTCTCCAGTAGAAATCTTTTCTTTTAACTCTTTTTTTCAGCTATCTACCTAAAATATGTATTGAATGAGAATTGTCCGAGTGTCAGACTTATGGGAGCTTCATCCATGCCACTATTTAAACTAAGAAAACACAATTTCAAAAGAATTGTCAGTAGAGTTGATTGCTTGATTTCAAATGACATTTAATGAATTTCACTTATTTTTTAAACAAAACTCCCATACTCTCTGTTTTTCTATCAATGCTTGAGGTTCTCTCTCTCTCTCTCTTCCCCCCCTCCCCTCTTCCTTCTTCCCCTACATGCAGGGAGTGAAAGAGCATTAGGCAAGTTGTTCGATTTAACGTGCAAGGATTTTGGTACATCTTGTATACTTTTGAATTTATTTCTGTGTCTATCTAATTGAATATTTGCATGACCAGCTGAAGCTGAAAAGGCAAACAAGGCAAATGATGGGGCACTGAGGTCTGAATCTCGAAGTGGAAGAGCATTGTCATTAAGTGACATACTTTACCGCTCAGAGGCTACCAGTGATGCTTCACAAGATGGTCCAAATGAAAGAGAAGATTCTGACTATGATGAGGAATTGGAGTTGGACTTTGAAACATCAATATCAGGTGATGAAGGGCGTGATTATGAACCCAATACTCTTCATGGAAGTTTAAATTTGAGGATTCATCGAAGAGGTGATTCAAGTAGAGAAACAAGCTGCACAAATGGCTCCAGTGGATCACCACCATCATCACAAATCGATCGCACTCCGTATCAGGTTAGCCTTCAGATTTTCAATAGGATTTTTGTATGCTGTTATTCATCAAAATAGAATTGGTTTTTTGTTACTTTGGACTTGCATGATTGTAATTGGTGCACTTTGGGAAAGATAATGTTTGTTTCATCTGAGATTTTCTGTGTCAAGTCATGGTAATCTCAGTAGTCATAGAGACCAGCGTGTCTCTTTGGATTGCTTTGACTACTTAATTTCTATACATTGTAAGGCCAGGGAAAAAGTGAATATATACAAAATAGTTCTTGGTCTTTGTGTTCTTTGTGAATCAACTCATGCTTATATTTTATATTGCAGCCAGAGACAGTCATTGATATGAAGCAGAGGTTTGTTGGCCATTGTAATGTTGGAACTGACATAAAACAGGCCAGTTTTCTGGGTGAGCGAGGTATTTTGTTACATAATACAGTCATATATACCTTCATGCACAGATATATACATTGGCCTTGCATATGTTCTGGACAGAAGAAAAGAAATGAGTTTGATGTCACATTACTAAATGTTTGAGTTTGCTACTTGTTCTTTCTGCGTTCTGTTTGCTTGCGATTGGGTGAGTGGTAGACTTTTATTTGATGTATATTAGTAGAACAGTTTTGTCATTTATGTCTGGCATGAGCATGATGAATTACATTTGCTCTGGAAAATGTCCTGGCTTGACCCTTGTGTATCAAGGGGAACTTGACATGATTAAGGTTGCCAAGTGCAAGGGATGCCTAGTTGGAGCAAAGCATAAGGTGCTGGCGTGCACCTGAGAGATGTGCTGTGCTCATTAGACAATTGCTTATGGTTTTTATCATTTACATAAATGCTAAATGATATAGACAAATGAAAATATAGACAATGATTATAGACAAATGAAGAATCGAGACAAACTTATCTATTTCTTGTCAAATAGGCAATGATTATAGACAAATTAAAATATAGACAATGACAAACATATTAGGACCATATTTTAAGCTGTAATCAGAGAATAGTCTGAAGGTGGCTTCCTGCCTGAGTTGTATACAGGCAGTTGTATTTTCTATGAATAACACCTATCTGGACTTTTTGACCACTGCATGTGCATTAGATTGGTTGGTGTCCCTTTCTTTTTTTTTTTTTTTTTTTAATGCAGCTGGCAGTTCTATACATTCTTTTGCAGGAGAATATGTGGCCAGTGGAAGTGATGATGGTAGATGGTTTATTTGGGAAAAGCAAACTGGTAAACTAATAAAAATGCTTCTTGGAGATGAAGCTGGTAAATTATGCCTCCTGCTGAACATGAACAAACTTTATGTTAACACTTGACAGTGTCTGTTCATTGCCTTTGATTTGTTTATTGCCCTCTACAGTTGTGAACTGTGTGCAATGTCATCCATTTGATTGTGTTGTGGCAACTAGTGGGATTGATAACACGATAAAGGTGAGTTTGGGGAAATTTGATTTATATGGTGCAGCCATCATGATAGTGTTTTCTAATTTTGCCAATATGGCTCTAGATTTGGACCCCAACTGCTTCTCTCCCATCAACTGTAGCTGGATCAGAAACTTCTGATGTGTTGGAGGTCATGAACAGCAATCAGCGTAGGCTAAGCCATAATCGTGAAGTCATCCTGTAAGAATCAGTAATTCTTTAGTAGTCCCTAGAATTTACAATTGTATTGCAATCATTATAAGTTCTTTCTCTTCTACTGTCCCCTCTCTTCCTCTGAAGTCAATTTCAGACTGAATTGATGAACCCTTTATGATTATTTGAACTGGCTTAAGCGTTGGTAATAATGTTACACTAATCATATATGATTCAAAATCTGATGTTCTACACAAGGTTTTATGCTATTCTTTAGTCCTCGTTATTTTATTCTGTGAGCTTTCAGCCTTTCTCAGACAGTAGTGCACTGCTCACCAAAGCCCATGTTTGTCTTACCTTAGTCGTCTAGTATCACCTGCAAGATCTGCTTTTCCATTAATCCATCCACAGGGCCATCAACATGGGCTTATTTATTTGTGCTCTAACACATTCATTTATCCACCTATATTTCTAGCTTTCATCTCTTGTCAATGCTATTTCAACTAGGAGAATGAACTTTTAAGATGCATACATTCCACTACAGGCTATCTAATTTAGAGTATCTATAAATAGAACTAACAGGCCTTGCGTGCAAAGTCCAAGCCATTGCTTTGGTCGTTGATTATTTCTTGCTAGTTTAAAGAATTTCTTTCATCTCTTTGCTCATTGTTTTCACAAGGATTTAAATGTTAGTTGCAGTCCATTTGAACTTCTGGAGCGGTTTCGGATGCATGAATTTACCGAAGGAACTTTGCACCCTCTTGAGTGTGCTCAGAGCTAATCATGATCTGTCTTTGTTGAAGAATGTAGTTAAGTATCATTCTCTCTTATTTTATGCTCTTGGCCTCTAGAAAAATCGTATTGGCATCTGAAACAATCTCTAACAATTTGCACATATCAATTAGATATATATATATAAAAAGGAGACCCTTGGGAAGGATACTCTTAGAATTTGACATGTGGCTTCACCATTATTTAGTATTTTATCTTTTCTCACATCAGAGTACTTGCACATTTTATAATTTTTATACATGAGGATTTGAGAATTCTGAACCAACGCAAACTTCGAAAATTAAAAAAGACATCTTTCAAAGTTTCACTTTCCCAACTTTCATCAAGTCCTATTACGCATCTATTACTGTTTTTTTATCATTTTCTAAATTTATGATAAGTCACATAGTTTATGTTAACAAGTCCATGATCCTCGAGAGTGTTGGTCCATGCACACACGTGAATTTATAAATAGGGTTGAGTCAATCTAACACAAAACTAATTAACTTGTGTTGAAACCCAATCTACACCACTTTATTCCTTTATACTTTTTAAATGTGGGATATATTCTCCAACAGTTTAAACTATGTAATCGTTGCTAAATGTAAAAATTACATAAACAGTTTTACTTATTTCAAATTAGACTTTCCAATTTTTCTTATCTGTCTATAACTACTTATACAATTTTTTTTTTTTAAGCATCTTAGTTGGATTGGTTTAATTCCCCACCACAAGGGGGGAGAGCAGGGGGGGACGGGGAATGTCCACACCTTTTGCCACTTGAACTGGCACAACTACACATACAATTTCACTTTTGCCAAATCAAACATAATTCTTCATTTTTTGTCTTACCCTCCACATCAATAAAATTTTTTCTCTCCGCCTCATCTGTTCCTAATTGAAAAAAATCCTCACGCATAATTATTGGTTTAAAAAAAAAAAAAACTGTCGGACACCTATTTAATAAACAGCCAGGACACCTATTTCAGGACTCTTTTGTATTCATATTAAAATTTAATGGTCATCCTCACATTGTTCTCACTCTCTTTTTTTTCTCTACTCCTATGATCATCCGTATTTAGATGGCAATAAGGTATAATTTTTTCTGTTGCTAATTTTTTCTTTTTTTTCTTTGTTTATTATATATATTTTTCTCTTCTCTTCTTTATGATCATCCACATTTAAACATCAATAAGGTATAGTTTTTTTGTTGCTAATTTTTCCTATTTTTCCTTTGTTTCTTATATTTCTCATATATAAAATTGATTTGGTACTTTATTTTCCATTCTTCCTAAGATTTCAAATCTATATGATAAGTGAGTTAGTTTGTTCTTTTTTAGTCCCTTTTTTTCCTTTTTTTGAAGTAAGAGTAAGTATTGTACATGTCTATATCTTTTGATATATAAACAATGACTGTGATCAGAGGATGGTTTGATTTTTTCGTCTTTTTTCAAATGAAAATGGATTCTTTTCTTTCTTTTTGAATGCTTTGAATGTTAATTTTAATGAAAATTTAATGAAATACATAGATTATTTTTTATGAATTTGCTTTTATGTTGATAAAATATTTATATCAATGAAAATTAAGTGTTAGAATTATATAATTTTTTAAATTTCTCCAAAATATATAGCAATATTTGGTTATATTTTACATTTTTTAGTAATTTTTGTTATTTCTCCTATATATTGATTTTGATATTAATTATATTTATACAATTTAAGATTTTCTAAAACAGAAACAAATATCATAACAATAAAAGATTCGGTTGTTGTTATCTTTTTTTTTAATAAAGATTGTTTAACACATTTTTTTAAAAAAAATTTTGAACAAATTTTGTTCATAAAGTTCCGGTTCAATGGACATATTACATATACAAATTATTAAGTTTGTAGTTTTGATTATATAAAAATATTTTTTAATAAAAATTATAATTTATATTCTCTATATATACATAATAGATTAATTATTTCTGGGCTATGCACGGGCTTTTGTCTAGTTATATAATTAATTGCCCAATTGATATACTTACCATAACTTCATGCAGCAGTTAATTTATGAATTGGCCATCTGCCCTGTACATATTGAGCAAGTTTATCCCACCTGCTATGCTGGTTGCTTATGTATTTTTTTTTTTTTTAAATCTTTCAAGTACGTATTGTATAATTTAAATGAGTAATGTTTGCATGTTAAATGAATAGCATATAACCTTCATTGTTTCTACAACAATACTTCATTGTTTCATCAGAGGGACCTTCCATTGCAAACTGATAAAATTTTCCTGTTGTTTCATCTGCAGATATCATCTGGTGAATTATAATGATGTAGTATGTATTTTGTTTCTGCAAAAGTTGAGAAAGAAGATAAGGGCAGTAGGAAATTACTTGACCATGTAAAGCCTTTTGGGTCCCTTGGAATAAGCCGGACATCCAAATAAAATATTACCATATTTATCTTGTAGAGCCCCTTTGTAACTTAAATAGATGTATATATGTTGAAAATATGCCTGTACAGATGAGATTTTCTTGCAATGTAGATATTTTAATTTATTAGGTTGTCTGGACTGAATTGCTGAAATTTTTGTGATCGCTTGTGTTCTATTATATTTTACGTATGCTTCAGAGGTTGAGATGACAATTTGGGAGTAGGTTCATTAGGTGCATCAAGAGCTACCTGTGCAACTAAAAATGATATCACAGCACAGCGACCACGGTTGAACCACTTTTGTCAGAGATATAGGTTACTGGGCTCCTTAAAATCCCCTTTGTCTAATTGTCATCCTGTCTCTAATATATTTGTTATCGTGCTGTTCTTGATATTCATTTCTCATCCTAGCTACAGTTTCTGCTCTGTTTAAGGGTTCATATTTCGCTCATATTGTCACACATCGGTATTAGTTTGTCAAAAAGAAAAGAATTTTTAATTGTAGGAAGAAAAATGTTGTCTACCCTAATTTTGAGTGGATGAAATTAGGTTAGTAGAACCTCAGGTATGACAATTACGTACAACTTTTTGACGGAGTCCTATATTTAATTTGAGTGATTTTATTTTGATATAAATTGAAGTCACTGTAAATGAAATTAAGCCTATTTGAGGAATCATATATACTATTCGGTGTTGGTTGAGTTCTATTATTAAAAAAAAAAAAAAAAAAGAATAGCTTTGAGTGGTGTGGATAATGTGGTGCTGCTTTTGTGGTGTTTCGCTCTGTGATCTTGGATACCACATCGCTAGCGTAACGTGTGGTATATATATCATTCCGTGTCTAATAAAATTATTATGATTTTGTTAAATAGTGTGGGGTGTCTCTATGCTGTATGCCGTGTGTGTTGAGCTCTATTATTTTTTTTTTTTAAAAAAAAACCTATTTGAGGAATCATATGCTTGCTTATTCAATTTTGTTACGTTATTAGGTGAGGGAGTGAATGAGATGTGATTTGACTAGTACGATGTTGATAGGTATTTTAAGCGAATCGTTATATAACTGAAAAATTCTTTCTTCGTACGTTGGAGAAACATGGTCGGTCCAAGTTGCTGCTGCTTTTAATAATTTTTTTTTGCTTTTCAATTTTTGACAGAAGTGGTCCTTGCCCTTCTTAATATCTATTTAAATGATACATGAATTGGATGGATGAGCCAGTTGAATGAGTACAAGCCAGCTTGACAACTGATTTCTGGTTTGCTTGTCTCAGTGTTGATTCTTCTTTTGTTTTTTTAAATAGCTATCATCACCACCACAAACAAAACAATGTACCTTTGCCGCAATTTGATATATACATTAACCTACAATACTTAATTATATAATTATATCTTATGTTAGGAAAAAGAGAAAAGAGGGAAATAAAGTTGTGTTCTGCTCCAGCAATATCAGACCCAATTGAATGATTTGCTGGTCAAAAGGTTTTTGTTCAGAGTCAGTATTGGTCAAAATACTTAAAATCAACAATATGTGTATATATATATAATCCTCAGTCTTAATTATTAGACAAAACTATATATTAGTCTAATGACATTAGATAGATTTATAAAAGAGAAAATCATGATTAGTTTCTAAAAAATCCCACATGTTAAGGGAAAAAAATTGGTAGAAGCACGTGGTACACATGTGAATAAAGAGAGACATGTTAAACGTGGAAGTGTGTCTCAGATTTTGAGGACTCAATGAAACAGAACACATTCATGTGGTGAAGACTGAAGTGAAGGTGAAGAAGGTTGGGTTGGCCATGTGCTCAAGTGATGTTCCTATTCATGTTTTGTTTTGGTTTAGATAAAAATTAAAAATGTATTCAATTCAATCATTAATTAGTCACACACATAAAATACACGTTTTTCCCACGTGCTGATAGAAGAGTGGTGCGTGCAACATCATTATTGATTCTTACAATAATTTTATCAAATCTTGAGTGAAGTCAATTTGCATTTGAGGCCTTCTCAAAAAATTAAATGACAATTTAGTGCAAAAAAAACACTCACCGCTCACTATTCTCTTCTCTTCTCTTAGGTTCCTCATTCCCTTTCTTTGTTCTTAAGTAAGAGCGCCCCACAGTTTAATGGGGTTGTCGTCCTCCTTCTTGGTAGAACAATAGCCCGACCATTACTTTTTCTTAGTTTTTTTATTATTAAATCATCATTTTTTTTCCAATAATTTGATAAAACTTAGCATTATGGTTATAATTGTGCTACTCTTTTTGAGGGTTTTAAAACTTAGGAGATTTATAAACGACAACAACAATAACATCAAGTCGTGCTTGATTTGACTTATCCGACAATCAAAAGAGCTTTTAATTCGATTTAGTCGAGCGTCAAGAGTTTGTCCGATTTCTACTATTCCTCAAGGACGAGGTCATCAAATGTGTTGCGCCACAACTATAGTCTTATGGAAAATGAAGAAACTTAGACCTAATTTAATTGGTGTTTAACAATTTTTTTCATCTTTTGACTATTAATTGCCAATATTTTCATATTACAAAGTAATATTTGGTTTTCTTATTTTAATGTGTTGTTTGTTGTTGTAATGATTTTTCAAGTTGTATTCTCTTTCTTTTTTAACTTTGAATTTTCATTGTTAATTAAGAGTGTTAGTCAAAATTATTATTAGGTGGCTATATTATTAGTTAGAGAAGTTCTTATCTTAATGATGTAATTTTCTGTTGGTAATGAAATCTTTATCTTTTGAATTTTTTTTTTTTGAGGCCTTCTCAAGGATTTGGCTCAAATTGTGTATAGTTTTTGTTTAGTTCTATTCAAATTGTTTTCAGAATTCCGATTTTTTTATATTACAACAAATGATATGTATCATGCTTGTGATAATGAGAATTTCTTTTAAAAAAATTGCTATATAACTAATCTAAAGCTAATAAAATAAAATAATTAACTTTTAAGATTGAATAATTTGTCATCAAGAATGATACCAAACTTATGAATTTCAATTTCAAATTAAACTATTTTTAAAAAATTATTTTTGAGAAGAAAAGAGTTTGAAATCATTCAAACTGAATTTTATCTAAATTATAATCTTATAATGTATTGATATATAACAATATGAAAAAAATGCTATGTAATTCCACACTTTTATACCAATCGATTTGGTATCATTTAGTTTATCAAAATTCATTTTCAAAAATATATTATTCAATTATAAAAAAATATTGCTAATAATATAATGTCAAATTGAATTAAATAGCACTATTCTAATGATATGCTATGAATAAAGAGACACATTGATCGACTTCTCTAGAGAAGGCAAGGTTGAAATTATCACTAGCTAAAAATTAATGTTAATGTATATTGTTTCTCCATCATATCATGTTTTCGTGTAAGAGGGGATTGTAGAATGTAATGTATACATAGAGTGGAAGGAACCACTTATCCAATTCTTGACTCTTGACTCTAACCAAAAAAAAAAAAAGGCCAGTCAATAAAAAAAAATGGTACATGTTATTGCTCGTGATAAATAACATAAATAAAATTTTTACTTTTTTTAAATAAAAAAATTATTTTATCATAGAAAAATAAATAAATAATGGTTAAAAAAGAAAAAAAAATTCTGTGATCATACCAAATCTTTTTGCTCATTAATATCAAGAAATTTCCTTTTTATTCTTGTGATGTATATGTTACTACTGGAGATAAGACCTTGTTTCAGCCACCCATTTTGGCGTTTGTTATTGCAATTCAAGCGGGGACTATTTTCCTTTGCATTTTAATATTTGATTTTTTTTTTTGGAACCACTGCTCTCTAGAGTTTATTAGACTCTAATTAATCTAATTTGATTCGGATATGACTACAAAGATGGCAAAAGTCTCTCAACAAACGTGACTGCATTTAATAGTACTCTAACTCAAAATCTTAGTTTAAGCGAAAACAGTTCCCAACCAACTAATATTGTTGGTTTTGATATTTGATTTTTAATGAAGCATAGCTACGCAACCTGACCTATATCAACATCAATCTTTGGTGTAAATATATATGCATTAAACGTTAATGTACACGTAATAATCTCCTTCCATAATTTGAGTAAAATTAAATATGTGATTCCTTTCATGATTTTTGTTTTTTTTTTTCTCAATCACTGGTATTCTAAGTTTATTAGATCATAATTAATTCAGTTCAATTTGGGTAGAATTTTAAAGATGACAAAAATTTCTCCACAACTATTTAATATGATTACATTCACTACGGTTCAAACTCAAAATATTAGTTTAAATGAGAACAGTCCCTACCAATTGATTTCAACTGGTTATATATCTTTTTATTATAATACTCTTTTATTTCACAATAAAAATCTATTTTCCTATTTATATATTCACATATATTACATAAAGTATTTTTATATGAATTATATCAAAAAATTATTATAAATCATTAAATGAGTGGTCTAATAATTATTTATTTTCAATAATATCTTATATTTTTTATTAATAAAAAATTAAATAGACAATTTAAACATTGATAAATTATATAATAAAAAATAATTCTCTTATTTTAAATCAAAGAAGACAGAATTCAAACTTTACATAATAATTTTGAAAAAAAAAACCATTAGATCATTTCTAATTGACCAATAAAATTTTATATTAATTCTATTTAATTTGTATTTAAATTATTTGAGCTTTTATTAATATTAAAAAAATTATTATAATTCCAAGATATAAATTAAACCCAAATTGTTTTATTATAAAATTTAATTAGTTTATCTACCATTCCAAGACCCATATGCTTGTATGATGATTTCTTTCCATGTTTTCTGCCAACAATTAGAAAAGGCAAAGAATTAATTAAGAGCTAATAGAAAAAGAATGTTATAACTTATAATTATAATGAACCCCTTCAAAGGTCCCAATTCAACCTTAATTATAAACTATAGATTCTATATTGAGCTACAAAAAATAAAATTATTATTATAACTTTTCAAACACGCTTAATTCATATATATATATATATATATTAGCTTGTTTAAGTGATAGGTTTTATATGTATTTTGTGGTGATCTATCAATCCACCACCGCCACTCCTCTCTCTCTGTCTCTCTTTGCCACAAGAACAAGAAACTAATAAATATGACCACCACAACAACACCAAAAGTCATTGCATCATCACAACAACAAGAAGCAATCCCTGAATGTTGCATGTGTGGAGATTGTGGCCTTTCTTATGAGCTTTTTCAATGCAAGATTTGCCAATTCAGATCTCAGCACAGGTAAACTTGAAAAATTCTTTTCTGGGTCCTTACGATACTTCATCAAAATCTCAAGAATCATCCTTCTTTTTGACAGTGAATTACTTAATTTTTGTTTCAACAGATACTGTAGCAATCTTTATCCCAAGGCTGAATCCTACCAAGTATGCAACTGGTGTCTGAGCAGCGACACAAAAGAAAAATCACAGAATTCTTCAAATTCTTCATCATCAAATAAAAACAGCAGTGAAGATGATAGCAAGAACAGCCAAAACAAGAAAAAGAATTATAGCAATAACAGTAGCCAAGGATCAGGAGGAGGAGGATTGAGGTCGACCCACCAGAGAGGAAGTAGCAATTTACAGTTACAAGTGATCAATAGCCCAATCAAGAAGCAAAGATCGCCTGAGAGATCACCACAGACAACTCGAAGAAGACTCATCAGTAATGGTAGATTAGAAGAGATGAAGCTTATTAGAAGAACCAAATCAGAAGAAATATCTAACAATAATGGCATCACAAAGCATGTTTTTAGAAACAAAGTCAGAAGATATAAGCTTCTTGAAGAGGTTTCAAGCTGATCTTTTTTCACTAAGATTAATTATATATTATATGTGTTTCAATCTCATATAAACAAAATTGTTATCATATGATATGATTCTGTTTCGTGGTGGAAATTTGTGTTCTCGAAATCTCCATTTGAAACCCAGTTGAGATTGAGAAATAATATATATTAATATATCAAAAGTTGAAGTGACTAAAACGAATCAAATAATAACAGATGTTGCTGTTGATTATAGTGAATTATTACATCTATCATTGCCGATGATGATGATGATCCACCAATCATGTTTCTTGTTCAGGTTCATCATCATTATTATTGTTATCATCATCGTCAAGATCAAAACTATATATATATCGCAAATGCTTCTTTTTTCAAGAAAAGTTTGATTGATTCGTTAGAACTTACTTGGCAAGGTAAGGCAAGGAATTCTGTGGTACGCGTTTATGGCTTGACAAAAGTCCAACAGACAAAGAATGTTAATGTGACTTTGAGGTCAACCACTATACATGAGTCTTTATTTGTTCTTATATAGATATTTACCACCTATAGCAAATAGATGATAATAGGGTACTTAAAAACTCTATATCAACCAACAACAGTTATATTAGCTGGTAGGGGCGGTTCTTGTTCAGGTAGAAATTTTTCGCTTAAAATGAGGTTTTAAGTTCGAATTCCAGTAAATGCAGTCACGTTAAATAATTGTTGGAAAAATTTTGTCGTTCTCCTACTGGGTCGATTCCGGATTAGTCAGAACTCTTATGGTTACCGAAATCATCAGATGTAAAAAAA
>CATIWO010091658.1:0-17251 GCA_949673435.1 Macaranga tanarius | reverse complement strand
AGTTCTATTCTTGATAAAATATAACAATCACTAGAAACCATTTCTAGTTCTGAAACTCTTTCAGACTGTTATGTTTGCCTTGGCCAAGAACTTATCCATCAAGAATAAACTTAGATAGGAAAGGACCTTAACCCGGTTCGCTCCAGGCAATGAATCCCATCTTGGACAAACACTCATCCCTACATTTAACCGACTAAAGCCACCACACGCCATATACCCATACGTGGCTAGCACAGGTACTTAAGCGGTAACAAACTCTAACCACTTAAATATGGATAACCGTGATGCCTCAGGTCAAAGGACTATATGCACCATTATGACCTAAATAGTGATCATTGACTGTAAGTGAATACCCTTACGATCATATATCTACCGTCATGTTTGATTCACTCATAACATGAGTATCCACATGTCTATTCTGATATCTCATATCAAGTAGCATAAGACTCACTACTTCCTACTATTAGTATCACATACTAATCAAGGAAAATAGACAGAGGTGATAGTTAAATTAATATTAACCAAATATTAATTTATCGACTACGAACAATTTTATAGCATATGTACTAAATAAATGTGTCCTCATATTATCAACTCTTGATAATACATTTATTTAACATATTGCTAATGGAGTAATGCTTAAAATAAATAAACCCTTTATTTAAAAGAACATTACATGGCCATTTGAGATAATTTACAATGTCATAATACAAGATTGCCTCTAGGGCATACTACTACACTAACATCACAATTCACCATTCTCACACAACATGTTTCAATTAATCATTCAATATTCTCATAAAATATTTATATATCATTTCTTGCCACATTAAATGGCTTGCGCAACCACATAGTAATATAACCCATATTTAACATGAGAACCAACATATATTTACATTATATCAATAATTACTTACATTTCCAATAATAACCCATATATCATAACTCATCCATTGTACACAAGGCTTTATCATAAGAACCTAACAATAAAAGCATAATTTAAGAGGAATCTACCAAAAATTGGACAGAACCTCCCCTATAATATAGACATCTCCCTACTAAAGTAGGACAAATCCTACAATTAAATAACTACACTTCTATAAACAATCTCAATTGGGGATCAGTTATCCACCACACTATAATTAAATTTAAATGAGCATCACCAGTATACTATTACTGGTAATAGATGAGCATTGTCAATATCACAATGCATTCAAATTAATCTTCAAATCACTTATATTTTTCACATATAATGCTCAATCTTCATACACATATTGTACATTCACATCAATATAATATGCCATTAATAACTCAAAAGGGCACAACTCATTGAATCCATTATATATAAAGAATTACATAATTTATTCAACTAACCAAGATAATACATATATATCATTACAACTTAAGCACATAAAGGAAACCAATATATACTTTATTAGTAACTACTTACTAAAGGTACTTTTTGCTTTAAATAAGAAGAGTTTCTCTAGTTGATTATATCTTCCTTGTCCCTTGCAACTCCTACATATAGTCATAAATCAAACACACACACAATTCATCATTCCTGCACTTAGACTTAATTAGTACAATTTATCACCTCAATATGATATGCTCTAAAATCATGCACACAAATCCTTTAGCTCCTATTTTATTACAAAAGCTAGGAATGTGAGTCTATTTTAATTCCCAATTAGAATTACTCAATTTTGATGTATATAATATAAATTATGCATTTTTGACTAAAATCAGGTCACATAAGTAATCATAGTGAGCAACAAAATGTTTAGCTCTGTTATACCCTCTTAGAGGTAGATTCAACTCAATATTAAAACATAAGAGTTGTATAGGACTCTTTAAAGTTTCCAGAGTATTAAACTTTGCTCAATTTGAAGTTATAAAACTCTAGATATCACCATATAACCAACATATAAGAAAATTCACAAACCAGCCTATATACTGCTGCTGGCATGTTTGATGTATAAAGTTCACGATGCTCTTAAAAATTATAAACACATCCCATGATCACTAAATTCATACAAACTTTACATATATGCATCTACTATCAATTCAAATTATAATTACTCAAATAAGACATGTATAAAATTATTTATGGATTTTTTAATCTATTCAGGTGAAATAGGGTCATCAACATGAGCATTAAAATGTCGACCCCTATTAGACCCTTCTACTAATAAATTTAGTCCAAGTTCAAAATATAAAAATTATAAAGGATCTCTAAAGTTTTCAGATCCTCTAACCATGCTCAAATCAGAACTCTACAACCAAAGTTATGGTGAAAATACTAGGACTGAAAAATAGAGAAAAACAAAACTCCGAATTTAAAATAATGAAAACTCAACTTCAGTCAACACAACTACAAGTAAAGCTTAGCAATCTATACTTCAATAGATTAAAGACCTTCTAAAGATTCCTAAAGCAATTGTTTGATAACTTGTATATGATCAAAATCCTCCCAAAAATCCACCAAAAAAATACTCTTCTTCTTTCTCTCCAATCTTTACAATCTCTACACACAAACATATACATATATACACACACATATATTTTAACCAATCAAAAAATACCATTTGCCCCATAGGTGTCCTCTTCACTAATGCATAATTATCACTAATAAAATAATAATAATACTCTTGATAATTATAGACAATATCACCATAATATTCTTCCTCCTCCTTAATGAAATAGGACTAATACATAAAAGCTCATAACTTTCCATTGTGACAATTTAATTCCATCTTTCCTTACAATTAAGTCTCTCTTTATAATTTATAAATACACCTATGTTAAATTAAGTCCATTATCTATTATGTCTAAAATACAATACATAAGGAAGAAATTAGGCATTCAAGAATGTAGATGTTACATTTCTCCCCTTCTTAAAGAAAATTTCATCCTTGAAATTGATAACTCGCTTATTCTTTAATGTATCTTATACCAAGTTCCGTTTTTTACTAAAGTGCATAAGTTCCATTATCTTTTGATGTCAGAATTATTCTTTTCAATTGCTCATCTTGGAGACACACAAGATAAAGTACTTTATGCAATCACACTATTATGCTCCCAAATACATGTAGCAACGCACTTTCAAAATCCATCATTATCCTTTCCCATTTTCATTTCAGAATCATTAATAGCTGCAATTTTCTTAAAGTACTTGATATTCCACTCCCATACAACAAAATTGTCATATTTTTCTTCATTGTTGGTTACTAATAAAGAAGTTTTAGATTCCAATACATCTTTGTGGTCTCGACTTAATTTTTTCCGGATAGAAATATAGTTTTAACTTTTTGTTTCAATGATAGTTGAAACTATTTCCCTATACAACTAATACTTCCAAATCTTTAATGCTTGAACAATAATATACAACTCTAGTTCAGGTATCGGATAATTCACCTTTTGCAATTATAATTGTCCCAATGTATAAGCTATTATTTTCCCCTTTTGCATTAATACACAACCTGACTCTTGTCTTGAGGTTCATTATAAACTATAATGCCTCTATTCCCGATCGATAATGCAAATATAAGAGCAGTATTATATGCTTCTTCTAACTTCTCAGAACTTCGTTGGCAACCTTTAATTTATTACATTCATAATATGTGACAAGGAAACATTTTATGCCATTCAAATCTCACATTTGCTGAATTTAATATACAATTGTCTGCAAAAAGGTCCCGAAATATTTTTCATATTTTTCCCTACTTAATAAATAAATGAAAGTATTTTAACAAAAATAATCACAACTAATTCAAGTACTATTAAAAAGTCTTGCTCATTGATGACATAGACATATCTAGTGTACCAATCAATACAAATGGCATAATCATAAATTCATACCATCCATTTCCAATTTTGCATACCATATTTGGAAATAAAATGTTCTATCATTCGAAATTGCCAATATCCTAGTCTCAACTCTATCTTCAAAATCACTATAACATCTCTCAACTAATTAAGTATCCCTTTCATTTCTCAATTACGAATAATCATTCTTCATTAAGATATTGTTCAATTGCCTGCATTTTTCTCTTTTATAGGCTGAATCGATGCCCCTCATGATGAATTATTCAATCTGACAATCTGCCTTTTTCAATTCTTCTAGTTCCATGAATGTGTATAAAGTAATCAATATTGATGTAGCCTTTAGAATAATTCTATTTCAAATCTACTTTTTGATGTAAGAGTATTTTCGGTATTCCATCTCAAAACATATTAAAAAATTCTCTGATTATAAGTACATCTATTACCCTTAAACTAATCTTCATCGAGTCCTTAATATTGGCTAAATAAGTTCTATGCTCATCTCAGTCCATATGAAAAACAATCATAATTGAAATCAATTAAACATGCACAATTTTCATTTATCAACCATTAACACGTAACCACACCATCATCTAAATAAACTTCTTACCCATCTTCAATCATAGGTGATGTAATTACAGCTAAAATCAAACCAGCATATACAATTTCTCTTTTAATCACTGTCTCTATCTTTATTTATCTCAAAATATCCATATCTACCTTCTCTATATACTAAGTTATAATGATACAATAGTTTTATATTTGATCTACTCTTGAAATAATACTAATCGTCTTCCCAATTCAATGACTATTGAAGTTTGTATATCAATCATATTGTCTCACCATTTTGAAATAAACTCTTATCATCAAGTTCTCTATCATAAATTCCAACAGGCATAGAAATATATATATATACACCATGTAAATGTAATACAACTTATATAACCGATCATGTGAATCCATAATTTAGATCTATCATCACAATTGCATTATGAACAAATAATAATAATGTACTAATATTTTCATCTGATATGGCAAAAGCTTCTTATTGAGTGATAGCATATGCTTTTTCTTACTTCTTAGGTTGATTATCGGTTCAACTTATGCCAAAGTGTCAGCTCCCTTTCTCTTACTATTTCAATCTCTACCTATATTAACACTGACTTGAGACATTTCCTTTCTTGTATCACTTTATTTAATTAACTGAGATCTTTCAACAATTTTTTCTAATGGATAATCTTTAAAGAAATGCCCCAGCCACTATAATAGTAGCATACCTTAGGTCTAGGATCCCAACAATTTCTCAAATAGATTCTACCACAACTATTGCATATTGAAGTTGATGTCCTTACTCACAATTTATTGGTGTTCTTTTGATTGTTAAGTCTTTTAAATTCTCTGCTATATGTTCTTCCAATTGATTGGCTAAACTGACTTACTTCGCACATTTCTAAAATCACTTTATGGAGAATCAGAACCTATGAAGAATGAACTACCACTGATTTGAGTTTGAATTGAAATAACGAACCCCACTAATAATTTCCTTCCTTTTTAGCTTCTAGAGCTTTCTCTTTTTTTATAGATTTTTCTTCGCGCAATGTAATTTCCATTGACTCTCTGTAAGTTGGTGGTTTGATTATCCTTCTCTCTCTCTAATCTCTAATTCAATCCGTTCTCTAGTCTCATTTGCTTTGACTCATTAGTTGTTACCTCTTCAGAAACATGCTTCGATAATCTCTCAAATTGCGCCTCATAGTTGGCCACGGGTGAATCATTTTACCTCAACTCTAAGAATTCAATCTTCTTTCTATCTACATATGCCTCTGAAATATATCTTTATATAAATGCTTTAAAAGAAAAGTCTATCCAAATCATGGTCATCAGTACATTTTCACTTTCCGATATTGTCTTCCACCAGTCTAGAGCATCTTACTTTAATAATGATACTGCATAATTAATTCTCTTTGCATCAGTATAATTAATTTAATTTAGAATTCTTTCTGTATTCTATAACCATCCTCTACTATGGTGGAATCATTAAGACTGTAAAAACCTTTGCACCTTGCTCTTTTATATTTTCATAGTTCTCACCAACAATGCTATCTACTTGCTTTTGACTCATGGTTCTCATCATTTGATCAAATCTCAAAATATAAGAGTATGCAACTCATAGAGGGTCAAAAATGACAAATTATTCAAGCTCATATAATGCATGCATATGTATTTGTCTATAAATTAACTCAAGTTCACTTGGGCCATTGCGAAGTACATTATGTACTTCTATCCTGACTCATTTCAACTCATATCTACTATATGCAACTCCTGATTCATGTATAACATACCATGAATGTATCATATTCTTATGTCCCAAGGGAATCTAATCCCTACTTTAATACCACTTAATGTAACGCTCCCAAAGCACACTTACACACGTGGCACAATAAAAAATGTTTCACAAATAAAATATATGTTTCACTAATAACATGAGAGTTTATAGCATTACAAAAATAAGATGTTTGAATACGACATCAAAAATGAATGATAACAAAATTCTAGTTATACATGCACCAGACTCGTCACTGGCCTCCCTGGTATCCCTATCGTATGCAGACACCGACTTAACTATCACTTATCCTGAAAAAGGAAAAATAATTGCAAAGGAATGAGCTTGCAACTCAGTAAGTAGCAACTAATATAATCTAAGAAAACTTCTCAAGAACTAATTAACTAGAATTACTTAAATCAACTAAAGGTGGACTACACAGCCGTGTCACTGCACGTGTAGCCTGCTGCTTAAAATCTTCGTCGAGACACGACCGAGAACACAACCATATTTTTGCCTCAACATGAACTGGCGAGCACCAGTGTCTGCTCGCAGCCAAAATTTTTCTGAGCTACACGCCCGTGTCCAATCCTATGGTCGGAGACATTCTCTTGTCTTAACCCATTTTCTCAACCTAATAAATCATTCCAAAATATAACAACTAATTCACAATTCAAATCATCAATAGCAACTAACAATGGATAAAACGTACATATGGTTGTAACAATGAATGTTAACACACAACCATACCATCACATTCAAATATGAATTCAACATTTATATGCATGTACAAATACACGAGTCCATATTCATACACATAAATTATCCGGCCGGACTATTAGCATACGATTTCCTTACACACATAGCCAACTTAGGCTTATTCCTCACAAATTCATATTTTCACATAAGTGGCCACTTTCTAAGACTATCTGCTCGACTCAGTCCTATATCTCACAATCACATATTTATTTTGGGTAGCTATCCGTCAGACTCAGCTTTCCTATTTCTCACTTTTATTATTTCACATGTGGGCACTTTTGAGACTATTCGCCTAGCTCAGTCTCAATTTCACATTCAGTGGAGGCTATCCACCCGGCTCAACCCTACTATCATATGCATTCCTTACATTTCTCACATTTCATTTAATTTCCACGTATATGTATCATTCACATTTCAACAACCATATTCATTTCACACCATTTATTATAAATATAATGAATCACAATTCACCATTCTCACACAACACATTTCAATTAATCATTCAATATTCTCACAAAATACATATATACATATATATATATATATATATATATATATATATATATCATTTCTTGTTACATTAAATGGCTTGCACAACCACATAGTAATATAACCCATATTTAACATGAGAACCAACATATATTTATATTATATCAATAATTAATTACATTTCCAATAACAACCCATAGATCATAACTCATCTATTGCACACAAGGCTTTATTATAAGAATCTAATGACAAAAGCACATTTTACGAGGAATTTACCAAAAATTCGGCAGAACCTCCCCTAAAATATCGATATCTCTCTACTAAAGTAGGGCCAATCCTACAATTAAACAACTATACTTCTATAAACAATCTCAATTGGGGCTCAATTATCCACCACACTATAATTAAATTTCAATGAGCATCACCAATATACTATTACTGGTAATACATGAGCATTGTCAAGATCACAATGCATTCAAATTAATCTTCACATCATGTATATTTTTTACATATAATGCTCAATCTTCATACACATATTGCACCTTCACATCAATATAATATGCCATTAATAACTGAAAAGGGTACAACTCATTTAATCCATTATATATGAAGAATTACTAAAATTATTCAACTGACCAAGATTATACATATATATCATTATAACTTAAGCACATAAAGGAAACCAATATATACTTTGTTAGTAATTACTTACCAAAAGTGCTTTTTACTTTAAATAACAAGAGTTTCTCTAGTTGATTATATCTTCCTTGTCCCTTGCAACTCTTGCACATAGTCATAAATCAAACTCACACACAATTCATCATACCTACATTTAGACTCAATTAGTGCAATTTATCACCTCAATATAATATGCTTTAAAATGATGCACACAAATCCTTTGGCTCCCATTTTATTATAGAAGCTAGGATTATGAGTCTATTTTAATTCTCAATTAGAATTACTTAATTTGGATGTATATAAAATAAATTATGAATTTTTGACTGAAATTGGGTCACACAGATAATCAAAGTGAGCAACAAAATATTTAGCTCTGTTCCTCTTAGAGGCAGATTCAACTCAACATTAAAACATAAGAGTTGTATAGGACTTTTTAAAGTTTTCAGAGTATTAAACTTGCTTAATTTGAAGTTTTAAAACTCTAGATATCACCATATAACCCACAAATAAGAAAATTCATAAACCAGCCTATATAATGCTGCTAGCATGTTTGATGTATGAAGTTCACGATGCTGTCAAAAATCATAGACACATCCTATGATTAATAAATTCATAAAAAATTTACATATATGAGTCTACTATCAATTCAAATTGGAATTACTCAAATCAGATATGTATAGAATTATTTATGGATTTTTGGATCCATTCACATGAAATAGGGTCATCAGCATGAGCATCAAAATGTCGACTCCTATTAGACCCTTCTAATAATAGATTCAATTCAATCTTAAAACATAAAAGTTATAAAGGACTCTCTAAAGTTTTCAAATCATCTAACCATGCTCAAATTAAAGCTCTACAGCCAAAGTTATAATAAAAACACTAGGACTAAAAAATAGAGAAAAACAGAACTCGAATTTGAAATAATGAAAACTCAACTTCAATCAATACAACTATAAGCAAAGCTTACCAGTCTATACTCCAATGCATTAAAGACCTCCTAAAGCTTCCTAAAGAAATTGTTTGATAACTTGTATATGATCAAAATCCTCCTAAAAATCCACCAAGAAAACACTCTTCTTCTTCCTCTCCAATCTCTACAATCTCTATACATAAACATATACACATATACACACACATATATCCACCAATCAAAAACTACCATTTTTCCCATAGGTGTCCTCTTCATTAATGCATAATTATCACTAATAAAATAATAATAATACTTTTGATAATTATAGACAATATCACCACAATATTCTTTCTCCTCTTTAATGAAATAGGATAAATACTCAAAAGCCCCTAAATTTTCATTATGATAATTTAATCCCAACTTTCCTTATAATTAAGTTCCTCTTTATAATTCATAAACACACCCATACTAAATTAAGTCCACTACCTATTATGTCTAAAATGCAATACATAAGGATGGAATTAGGCATTCGAGAATGCAGTTGTTACATTGCATCATGTCCTTATTATGTTCAAGGAAATCTTGTTATAAAGTCCATGGTAGTATGCTCCCATGTCCAGTTTGGAATTGAAAGTGGTTGCAAAAGACCTAATGGATGTTGATGCTCAGCCTTCACTTGTTGACAAACTAAACATCTTGCCATATAGTTTGCTTTATCTCTTTTCATTCCCTGCCACTAATAATTTTCCTTGAGTGTACGATACATCTTAGTCCTACCCGGATGTATTGAGTATGCGGAACAATGAGCCTCCTCCATAATCTCTCGCTTCAAGTCTTTTATATTTGGAATTCAAAGTCTTTCTCCAAGCATTAAAGTTCCATCCTTTGTAATAGAAAAATCATCTTGTGATTTGATTTTTAACTCTTCAACAATCTTGCTTAAATGAGCATCTTGAGTTTGAGCTTCCTTAACTCTTTCTACCATAATAGGTCTAACCTTAAGAGTTGCTAACAACACTCCTTGGATATTTACTTCCATATCTCCATTCATGGCTTGAAGCTCTAAAAATAAAGGAGATCGTACTGACTTCATGTGAGCTAAATTGCCATAGGACTTCCAACTGAAAGCATCTACCACAATATTTGCCTTTTCAAGATAATACTCTATTGTACAGTCGTAATCGTTCAGCAGCACAATCCATCATCTATGTCTCAAATTCAACTCTTTCTGACTTAGAAGATATTTAAGAGATCTGTGATTGGTAAAAATTTGACTCATCTCTTCATATAAATAATGCCCCCAAGTTTTAAGAGCGAACACAACAGCTGCTAATTTCAAATCATGAGTAGAATAGTTTAATTCATGCAGCCTCAGTTGTCTAGAAGCATATGCTATAACCTTTCCATGTTGCATGAGAACACAATCCAATCCTTTTTTGGACGTATCACTATAAACCATAATTCATCTTCACTAGTCAGAAGAGTTAATACTAGTGCAGAAGTTAAACATTCTTTAAGCTTCTCAAAACTCTCTTGACATTCTTCTGTCCATACAAACTTCACATTCTTCCTTAACAATTTTGTTAATGGAGCTGCTATAATTGAGAAGTCCTGAATAAATTGACGATAGTAACCAGCTAATCCCAAGAAACCCCTTATCTCTGTGGCATTAGTTGGTGGTTTTCATTTAACTACTGCTTTACTTTTCTTAGGGTCTACATAAACACCTTCTGCCGATATAACATGCCCTTCTTAAAGTTTATGAATAACTGCTCACTTCTTAAAGTTTACAAAACTGTCCTAAAATGTTCTTTATTTTCCTCTTTACTTTAAGAATATATCAGTATATCATCTATGAATACAATTATAAACTTATCCAGGTATTTTCAAAACACCTTATTCATGAGATCCATGAAAGCAGCTGGTGCATTGGTTAACCCAAATGACATTACAAAAAACTCATAATGTCCATATCGTGTCCTAAAAGCCATCTTAGGTACATCTGTCTCTTTAATCTTTAGTTGATGCTATCTGGACCTTAAATCAATCTTTGAGAAAACCTTAGCTCCTTGTAATTGATCAAAAAGATCATCAATATAAGGTAAGGGGTACTTATTGCACACCGTAACCTAGTTCAACTACCTTTAATCTATACATAGCCTCATAGAAATATCCTTTTTCTTCATAAATAGCATAGGTGCTCCCTAAGGTGATACACTAGGCCTAATAAAGCCCTTATCCCATAACTCTTGCAATTAAATTTTCAATTCTTTTAACTCTGCTAGAGCCATTCTATAAGGTTCTTGAGAAATAGGAGCCGTACCAGGAATCACATCTATAGCGAATTCAATCTCTCAATCTGGAGAGAAACCTAGAAGATCTTCTAAAAAACATCCCCAAATTCATATACTATAGAAATATCTTCCACTTTTGGCCCTTCAGACTTAGTGTCCATCACATAAGCAAGATATGCTTGACAACCTTTCCTCAACATTTTCTTTGCAATTATGCTTGATATCAAACAAGATAAAAGAGCATGTCTTATCCTTTAGAAAGAAAATATAGCTTTCCTAGGACAATCAAACTTTACTACCTTCTTAAAATAATCCACTATAGCATGATGGCGAGATAGTGAATCCATGCCTAAGATTGCATCTAGACCTTGAAGTTCCAGGGGAACTAGATTTGCTAAAATCTCATGCTCACCTATCTTAACTACACAACCTCTGCACACTTTCTCATAAATATTAGAGTTTCCCAAAGGGTTACTAACAATTATATTAGCATCTAAGGAACTAGGCTTAAAATCAGCATGCAAAGCAAAAGAGTGAGACATAAAAGAATTTGTAGCTTTTGGGTCAAATAACATATATACATCTTGGTCAAAGATAGTTAACATACCAGTAACAACTTCCAGAGATGCTAGTGCCTCATCTTGTGTCATTGTAAAGATTCTAGCCTGTGTCACTGGTCGATTATGCTGAGAACTCTAGCCTTACTGAGATGTTATGGCAACAACATGATCTCTACCCATACTAGGGCTAGAATCAATGGTGACCTGCCTAATAGGTGAAATATTTTTACTGCCACTCTGGTTTCTAGGCACAACAGCTCCTCACCTAAGCCACCAAATTACACTAATGAAGGGCAATCTCTTTTAATGTGGCTAACTTCTTCACACTCATAATAACCTATTGATCTCTTTCTACATTCTCCTTTATGAAACTTGCCACAATTCAGGCATTGAGGGTATGTAGGACTTCTTCAGTTATTCTGCATCATACCTCCTCGAGCTTGCCTTTTACCACTGGCCAAACTGCTAGTTGGTTGCCTTATAGAGCTTTGGCTCATTAGTGATTGATTTTCTTATTGCCCTCTATTCATGTAAGAGCCTTGACCACTTCTACCATAACCAGATCTAGGTGGAAATGTGTTAAACCCTCTGTTAATCTGCTTATCTTTGAAACTCTGAGAAGAACCTGTATTAAACTTTTTATTCCTCCGCTCTACTTCCATTTCTTCGTTCCTTGCCTTCTCAAAAGTGAGTTCATTTTGCACTATCTCTCGAAAGTTATTTCCTTCACACCAAGCTATTCAAGTTCTCAATTGAGCTTTAAATCCACTTCTGAACCAATCATACTTAATTTCTTCAGAAGGCATAATCTATAAAATAAAATGATGGAGATCCTTAAATTTATCAGTATATTCCTTGACTGACTGACTCCCTTCGGTCAGCTTAAAGAAAGCCTCTTGCTTACTTTTCTTATAGCTACCCATCAAATACTCCTTATGAAACTCAGTGATAAATACGTTGCACATCAGTCCTTCACCATATAAACGGTGAATCCTAGATAGCTAATCATCTGCTAATCCTTTCATAAATCCATGCACGTTTTGCACCTTCTCTACCTCCGTCAATCCTAAAATGAGAAAGGCTTTCTCTAATTTCTTTAACCATTTATCAGCTATCCCTCTGTTAATAGACCCTTTAAAATCATATGCACCTAATTTGCGTGCACACTCTACTATCATCCAGGGATCTCGATACTGCTCTCGTGCAGCCATAGCCACTATAAAAGCCTGAGTCATCAGAGCTTCTATACTGACATCAGCCTAAAAATGGGGTACGGGTTGCACTAGCTGAGGAATAGGTGGAACTGGTGGTTGAACTGAAGGTATGGGAATAGGTTATGGCTGTGGAGCAGCTGGTACTCTCCTGATACACCACCCAATATGGAATCTATATATTCCCCTCCACTAACAGATATATCATCCACTCTCTCAAGATGATCAAAAGGATTCCTATAAGGTTGACTAATATCAACTTTTAATGACGCGGCCATGATTACCACAGCCTCTACCACCTCTATGTCTTGGTGGTATGATCTATAAAACCACAATAACAAAATAGTCTTAGACTTAACAAATTTATTACAAATATAGACATTATACAAACTACAAAATCTCCGTAAACTACTAAACCCAAGCTCTTTAATCTAACTCCTTCACCTAGGCTCTTTAAACCTAAGCTCTGATACCAATTAAGTTGTCACACCCGCTCCTTTATCTAATGAACAGGTGTGAAAAGCTGGCTATGCTACTATTGAGAAGAATACTGATAATATTCAAATACTTATAATGTTAAAAGTCTTGTTTCTTACTGATATATATCACCAACTCTTTCATAACTATAACTACTAAATACAAGTCTTTTAGATACAAGTTATGATAATTTTAATTATACAATAAACCGAACAAAAATGCTAGGTGATTGGAACAACCTCCACTAGACACTGAAAGGCACCAATACAGTTTCTATTGGTAACTACTGATGCTACACTACTGGATCTGAAAATATTTGAAAATAAAATGGTGAGTACAAAAATACTCAATGAGTGGACTAAATATAAGTATCATAAATTAAAGTGGAAACACTAGCTATTTGTTAAAAATAATTATACAAGTATAAATAAACTATTTTGAAAATAATAATAATAATCAATACACTACTGAAATAACATAAAACAATATATTCATAAGCTGCTCCATTACTATTAGAAATAACATTGTAAAATATATGTATAAGCTGATTTCTTCGAGCTAACATATCATTATGTTATAGCTAAGCAATTGCTATAAAAATTGAAAAATAACATTCGTAAAATACTATCTCATACACTTATTAAGATGTAACTAAAAGATTATACTGACATAATAGGCGCAATGATGACGTTGGCAGCCCATGTGTATACATATTGCTATTCATAATGCTAGTCATACACATGCACAGAGTTGCCCCCCAAAGGCTAACCACCCGGTTGTACGCCCCCAAGGCTATATGTATAACCAAGCACTATTCCCAAGATAGTTGCTACATAATATTGCTGATATACATAATAATACTGCTAAGTAAACACCAGTCATCATGGTACAATCTAAAGGGTACATAATACGAGTGTATAGGTTTGTCCGTCAAACTAAATTATTAACATTTCTCAAACTGCTATTAAAATATAATTTACTAATCATAAAGCTGACATTTATAAAATACTAAAATATAATCATTGAAATAAAATATTAAACATGTCCTTGCTTAAAACTACTTTTTCTAATTCAATAATAAGCATAAGCTATATGTTCGTATTTGTTAATATAAAAGCTAAGAAACTTATACAATCATACTTTATAAATTAATACTCGATAACATCATATTTATAAGGAAACATCAGATGTTAAAATATAGAAAACCTTTTCCAAACCTTACAAACATATTCTTGGTTTCAAAATCAGTTATATACATATATATATACACACACACACTCTCATATATATATCCACTCACCTGAGCTTGCCGAACCAAAATCTAGTTGGCTGGCCCTGACATTGGCTCTACAACTTCAACTGAATCTGATACTAACATCCATAAGTAAAACTATAAGACCACAAGCTAAAATTTCAATTCTACTCAATTTAAGTTGATTTATGGCTAAAGGATATGTTACAGGACTCGTAAAATGGTTTGAAATAGCTCAAATTAGGGTTTTGGGCCAAAAAAATCACTGAGGCGCCTCTCCATTGCACTGAGGTGTAGCCTCAGTGCACTGAGGCACCTCCTCAGTGCTGAGGTGTTGCCCGTGCTTTCCAAAAATGTAGAAACAGCCTGATTTTGATTAAAAACACCAAAAATCAACTTAATTCAATCCCAGACATAATTCTAAACATATTAGGAGTCCATTTTTGATAGATGAAAGCATAAATACTCAAAATACAACCAAATTATCCATTTTCAAACAAATTAATAGTTTGAATGTCTAATTATATAAACTTACCAAAAAGTATATATATAAATTTTAATTTTGCTAGAATAAGCCTTCAATTGTTGTTTTGAAACTTCAAAGATTGAAGTTAAGTCAGAAGGAAAAAGAAAATAATTGATGAAGAAGAAATAGAGAAGAAGTAGAGAAAAATGAGAAAGAAAGAAAGAAAGAAAGAAAATGAAATGGAGAAAAAATAAAGAAAGAAAAATGTAGAGAAGTGAGGTTGCTACAGTAACCTTCTTCTTTTTTTAAAAAAGCAAAATATCCATTTTAACCCCTGAGCTATTCCTTAGGCATAAAATAACCATCATAACTTATTTTTCTCATAAATAAGTCCATAATTCTATCTATAGCTTAATGAATTCTAGGGCAGGATGTTACAGAGGAGCTCATTGAAGTTCTTTCTGGATGAAATCATGAGAAATTCAAAGAGAAGGCAATAAGGCGTTATTGTGTAGAGAAGAAATATGAAGGTCTTAAAAGAAAGAGTCAAAGTAAAAAGAAAGCTAAGAGGAGGAGTGAGAAGAAGATAGAGGTGATGGTAGAAGTTTACTAGAGCTGAATTTGAAAGGTGGCTTTGGTTGTTGAGGCCTCGTTGGAATTGGATAAAGTGGTTTATTAGAGAAAGTGTTAGAGGTGTTGATGGAGGTGTTGGTAGTGGTGTTTGGTAGAGGTGGAATCAATGGCATAAAGGCGTTCAACTTGATGGTAAGGCCCATCCTTACCACAATCAATTGGAAAAATAATAATTGGCAAGGCCATTTGGTCTACATTAGAAAAATAAATGATTATTGGAGGTTTTTTAACATCAAGGTCCAATTTGTTTAGATTTTTTTTTAAAAAAGGGTTTTAATTTGGTCTAAAAAAAATGAGGGTTCTATTTGGACCGTTTTCTATTAACTTAAAAATACAACAATCATTCCGAATAATTAAAATAAAAAGAATACTTTATAACAAAAGTTATTCTAAGCTTGTTGGTATCAAAAACCACAACATTTTCAACCTTTTGCATATTTATAACAAACTTTAAAATTTGATAAAACTATCCCAAGTCGACATACTATTTGCAATTTTAGCGCAATGTGGTATACTATTTGCAATTTTGGCACAATTGTGATTTGATAATAAATTAAAAAATAAAATACATATATGATATTTGAGGTAAAATAGCTAACATATATTATTAGTCTTATATTTATAGAAAGGTTTAAACCTAGGTAAAAAAAAAAAAAAAAAGAGATAAACATAGTTTTTACAAATTAAATAAATTTTTCATTCTCATTTTACATTTCTTAAAAATTATTGAGATTGAAGTCTAACTAACTATTATAAATTAGTTTTAATGATGTGGATGTAGAACTCACAAAAATAGAAATTAGCTACTTCACATTAGATGTCATATAAGCATTTTACTTTATTGTTTTAACCAAACTATAGTTGTGTTGAAATTGCAAATAGCTTATGAAATTCGGTTAGTTTTATCGAATTTTAAAGTTTGAAGTAAATTTGAAAATGTTAAAAAAGCTGTGATTTTTGGCACCAGTATACCTTTATTCTAGATAAAGTTTATATTTTTACTTTTATTTATTTTATATATAGATATAGATATAGAAATAGACATAAATATAGATATAGATATCGATATAGATATAGATATAGATAAATTAGAGAAAAATTATTTAAATTTGATGCAATTAATTTAGTGTGTTATTATATAAAATAATAGTGATAAAAATTAAAAATATAAAAAATTACTAAAAATAATTTAAAATTATAATATTAAATATTTTAAAACATGTATAAAAAGTGACAACAAAATTCAAAATTACCATATATAACAATATTTTTGCTTTTAAATTTAATTGGCATTATATTATTTATAATCTATTTATTTTTTGTTAAAAAATGATAACTTTCAAAATTTATTATATTAAATAAAAAGTTTTT
>CATIWO010091651.1:0-16935 GCA_949673435.1 Macaranga tanarius | reverse complement strand
GGTTTTAACTATTCAAATTTATAAATTATGCCAAAATCCATTTTTTTCAACTTGTTTCATATTTTTTCAACTTGATTCATATTTTTTCAACTTGTTTATATAGACTAAACCGAACTTATTTCGAACCAAAATTTTCGGTTCAATTTTTAGTCGGTCCGGTTTTATAGATTTTAACTATTCAAATTTATAAATTAGGCCCAAATGCCTTTTTTTCAACTTGTTTCATATTTTTTCAACTTGTTTATATAAAACTAACATTAAACATAAACCGACCGAACCAACCTATTTATATATTTGTATATATTTTAAAAAAATATTTAGAAATATAAAAATAAATAATAAATAAATAATCGGTTATTTCGGTTAGTTTATATTTTTTTATATAAAACCGAACCAAATTTCAGTTCGATTCGGTTCGATTCAAAAAATTCGAAAATTTTAAAAATACAAACCGAACCAAACCGAATAGGGTCGGTTCAGTTTTCGGTTCGGCCATTTCGGAAGCAATGAACACCCCTAGTACACACTCTCTTATGAATTACTAGAAAGTCCTTTATAAAATTGAACAATGTCACATGTAATCATTGACCTGATGGAAAAAAAAAAGGATTGTAGTTTACAATCCACACCTTTCCTTATATATTATTTGAGATGCACAATGTTGTAGAAAATAGGGAATGAATTCATTTTTTCAGATATCAATCATGCATTGCATTATGATCCAAGGATGAAAGTTTCCATCTGAAGCACAAATTTTTTTCATTCCAACCCAAAGTAAACCTGGTACATTTGGCATGATCTAATAAACAAAAAATTTAATGTATACAAAAAGCCCGCTTTTATCAGTCACAAGGTCTTCTGATGAGCCTTCTCATCTAACATTTCCAGGGAGCAATGCCAATGCAGATTGGATCACAGTTCCCAACTTGTCTCTCAATCTGGAAACAGTATTCTTCAGGAATTTGCATGAACTTATCTCATCCACAGCAAACTCATCTTGCTGAAGTGCATGGAGCTGTCTCTCCAAGTATCTAATAAGACTAGCTTCAGCAACATTAATGAGACTGAGAGAAGCATTTGTGTGCATGTACTTTGTAACAAGAAATCCTGCTAAGATCTGTTGATCGGCCTTCACGAGCTCTGATAGGAAGAAGGGCAACAGTATTCTTCTGAAAAGAAATAAGAAGTCCTTTCCTGTATCCACAGAACCCTTCTTTCCTTTCTCTGTAATCCTTGGTAACTGGCTCTCCTGACACAGACGAGAGAAATTGCCTGCTAAATAGCAAAGATAAGAAAAAGTAGTTCCGTATGAAGATTCGGTAATTATAGCTGACATAATCCCCGAGGACAATACAAGAATGAAGAACTCATGATCCCTGCCGACTGTATCAGAAATACCTCCTTGTTTGAGCTTGTCCTCAACCACACATAAACATTGCAACTGCAATGCTTCATAAGGCAGAAGTAGCAGCAGCTTCAAAGCCACAAAGCAATCCATCTCAAGTAAAACCTGATACAATGTCTTGGCACCATCTTCATCCAGCAATATTTGGTTAGACTTTCGTAAGGACCGGTCGATCAGTCTTAATATATCATTGAACCGAGACACTGTAACAAGCTTTTTGATGATCTCCATCCAGCAAGCATGTAAAGGATGAATACAAAGAGAGCTCTCTGTTTTCTCTTTCTCAGAAGATTCTTCCTGAAAGCTTTCCCATCCTTCATCCCAGTCATCGTCCTTCCAGTCATTTACTTCAATTTTTTCTGCAGAATTGGTTTCATCTCTTCCAATGACAAAGAACCCTTCCCACTCTTTCAAAATGGCTAGCAACACCTCGACATGAGTATATGAATTGGAAACTTCACATAACTTCAAGAAGCAAGAGACAGCTGTCTCTACATTCAAGAGATCATCAGGACTAATTTCTACATCAGGGGAGATGCCCGCCACAAGCTGAGATGATTTAAGAGCAACTAAAGTACTTGTTAACTGACTAGAAGTATCTGAATGATCTAGCAGTCCATGATTGGCAGTAGAATCACTCTTTTTACTCGTAGAGAGGAACTCATCCCACCCTTCCCATGGTAAAACTTTGGACTGTAGCTCTGCAGAGAAACCCTTAGTTCTACCCCTGATCAACTGCATAAGCTCAAGAATATAGACTCGAACATGACTTTGTAGCTGTGAATTGTCAGAGAACTCGGCCATCCTGTCCCAAACTGCCTGCCTGATCCTCTGCAAATCCTCCAGTTGACCTTCCAGCTTGCTCAACGAAGACAGTAAATGATACAAATTCTGATGTTCGCAGGTTCCACTGACCAAGTCTTTCAGAATGGGTTCCAACATATTTATATAGAAATAAAGAAGATCTTGGGATTCAGGGTCAGTAGGTGGAATTGAACTGATTTCACACTGTGATATTGCTTCCAAGAACACTTCTGAAATGGCTCCAAATCCACAACCAGAAAGTACCATGGCTTTGCAGAAAATCAGAATCTCAACTGAAAAATCACCAATTAGACCACAAGTGGCATAGCCTACAATGCTGCCCCAGCTCTGGCTTGGTGATACACTGTCCTCCATCACCAGCTTCACCAAGACCTTCAAGCAACTATATAAACATTCTGGATCAAACCCAACTTTTTCTGGATTCTCATTGTAAGCAATTTCCTGCATTTCTTCAGTCAATTTAAGCCAAAAGTTCAAGAGGATGATGAGGCAATCCTGCCCGGTTGAGTTGTCGGGAATACTCCCACAAGAGTCATGCAGGGGTACAATCATAGTTAAGTACCTCTTCATAATTTCCAAGGCATCAGATGGTGACAAAATTCTGATATACATATGAGAAGAATCATATGCATGCTCAAGTTGAAAAATGAACTCCTGAAATATTTCAAGATTTACAAAATTCAATTCCATTCTGGTTCTACTTTCCAACGTCATCAACAAACTTAGAACATAATGTTTATACACATCCTGCCATGACATGAGACTTTCAGGCATTGAATCAGTGCAGGTACCGCCCAATGTCTCTACCATTTTTGCCAAGGCTTCCAAGTTAAGTTCATTGATGTGCGCATAAACTTCATTTCGTAAAGACTGAAAATTTATACCATCTAATCCAGCAACATTCTTGAAGTTTAGGTCCCTAATAAAAGATACCCTTCTACATTCTTGCTCAAAGACCTTGTATATGCGAGCCAAATCAAGAGTGGATAAATTCGATGAGCAAGGGTGTATTGCTTGCAATGATTGTTTTGTTTCCTCCAGCTGCAAGTAGCAGTCAGAGAGGAGGCCATATAAAATAGCCAGGCGCTGTTTGTTGTGGCCATCAATCTCAGGGTACACAACCATGGAAATAGCTTTGATGGATTCCGATGCACAACCAATTATCTCTGCTTTGACTTCTGAAATTTCAGCCATGATGTCATCATCAGCCCAAATCTCAGAAACAAAAATAGAATTTAGATACCTTAGAAGAACCTGCAGAACAGAAAGCACAAACAAATTTAAAGGGTCAAAGAGGCACACAGTTAACTTCTCCATGTATGCAAAGATGAAGGTAGCTAGATCCACATACCTCAGTATGATTTAAGCCATATGTGTCGGCTAAATTCAAGACGTCTTTCACAATGCGCTTTTTTTCCAATTTTACTGAACCTATCAGAGAAAAAACAACACTCTTAACATAATTAAAATCACCAGACAGAAAACGTGTGGTTTCAACACCAGGAATAATTTGCTCCAACAATCTAGATTGTTCAGCTACACGCCTTTTTTCTTCTAACTTAAGTTTCCATTGCCTCCAAAATGTAGACTGTGCTTCATCAATTTTGTTGATACCATCTGAATTTAAAAAAAAAAAAAAAACATTATCTAATGCAAATATACAGTGTTTTTGACTAATGAAATATTACAAAGAAATCACATCAATATTGCATAAAAATAAAGGATTAAAACAAGTCACCACAACTAAATGATGTGTGCTTCTCTTTAAATTTCCTCAACAGCAGCTCCCTCCTCTGAGATGGACCATTGCACTCCACCTCAAAGTTATGCAATAAACTGTAAGTCATTCCCATGGTCATTATGCTAGAAATCTCTTGGTAGTTCTTCCTGATCCTCAGCTGCTCTTCTATTACTTCTACTCCACTAAAAGCATCGACAAGATTCAACAAAAATGAGAACCCCATCATGCCCTCCTCCTCTGTAACAGGTGGTTCTATAATTGATTTTGCCAGAGATTCAATAACATCATCTTTGGGAGCAAAACCATTTCTTGCCAACCAGGAGAGGACAGTTACCAGGGCTTGTGCGTGTACGCTCAAATATTTTTTTCCAGGACTAAAGCCAGAAGCTGGTTTCTTATCATTGACTGATTTCCTACTCAAGTCGAGTAACCATGGAAGTTGGAAAACAGCAAAAGAAAAAAATTTTCCATTCTCTTTCAAAAAAGATTCCAAATCAGTTCCATTCCGCATGGGCAAGTCTTTGGCAACAAAAGAAAGTGTATTTTTTACTTTACTTAAGTAAGCTTCATGATCACTGGCTCCATCAACCAGTTTAGAGCAATCTTTGAGGTCAAAGATGTCCTGAATACCATGGACTGGGAGAGATAGAATTGAGGAATCTTGAGCTGGGACCTCAAGGGAACTCATCCCTGTTGACATCAACAGAGTATCACATTGGCCTTGCATGTCCAGATCCTTCCATGCATGGAGAAGCTCACCAATAGATTCTGCATCACAGTGACTTAAAGCAAAACCTAGTAGCTGCTTTCGAGAGCTTATATCCATGTTTTCAAGGGCAGGACCCCTGGCTATTGCAGCACACAAATCCCAAACGAGACCATGTCCTTTTTTAGCCAAAACAAGGCAAAGATCAAATGCCAATTGCAGATCACCAGCTATGGCAGCTTCTCTAGCAATAGCTTCCTCAACAGTTGATATATCCTCTGGAGAGTTCAATCCTAAAAGTTTAGCAACCTCAATGAGTTCGTCAACGTGTAAATAAGCTCCAGGTTGACTGGTGATTGCCATTTTCACAATCTCCATAGGGTCTCTTATCTGTCTGAATTGCAAGGGCAGAAGAGTAACTCCAAGACTTGGAAGCTTAACAGTGAGCACCTCAATTGTATCAGCCTCTGCCTTAACATGTCTGCTACTTGGAAATAAGTCTAGGCATTCCTTAGCCTTCCAGATCTGGAACAAGTTGCAGAATAACCAACAAATTGATACAGGAAGAATGATGAATGACTATATATGGGCAACAAAATGGCATACTGGCATTTTTGCTGGTGTATTTGGTGAATAAGATATCATTGTCTGATATTTAATTCAAATGTTCATGGGATTCCAAATTAAAACAAGGTACAGCAATAAAGAATGATAAACAATGAAAATTGAAGGAATGCACCTTGCAGAATAACAAGCATCCAATTTTAATAGATAACAACCTAAAGCAAAAACTATAAGAAAGGTTACTTCAGATGCATAAAAGAGTCTTCACAATAAATAATATCCCAAAGATTATCAGAAAACATAAGCACCTAATGATACTTACCAGTAGTTGTATAATCTAAATCCACAAATATACCTCAAAAGTTTATATTGAAAATGCTATAATACTACTAGCAATTCTCAAAATATTTTTAGAAAGATGAGAAGTTTAGAACAGAAAAATAAAAATAATACTCCAAACTTGAAAAAGCAATTTTCTTTTATATAGGTATATCAAAAGATCTTGCAAATTTCAACACAACATACATAATAAAAGTATTAAGCACCATTGCATATTATTGGAATACAAATATATTATCCCTAAATGAATTGCAAATACTTTTAATATTGCCAAATACTATTGTTCTTAATATTATTGCATATCATTGAAACCATTATTGGTTTTAGCATTCAAAACAAGCCAAGTAAAGACTACTTCAAATGCTTAAAATAATATTTAAAACTTGAAAAGGCATCATTTTGGCATATAATGGGACATTAACAAAATCAATGAACAGTTAAAAAAATAAATCTTAAAATATTGAAAGCAATCGCGCCTATTGAATAATTAACAGAAACTCCATCTATGCATGTTAAAAACTCATGCTTAAATTCCTTATTTCGGACATTATAACTAATCCAAAATATTCCTAATCCATGCATGCATGCATGTATTCATGTATGCAACCATGTATATATGAATGCTTGCATCTGTACTATCCTAGATCTATTGCAATATTTTTTTTCTTTTTGCTGTTGAGAAATATCTCATCCATGGAAAAATTTTAAAAGCGCTACTCTGAAACAGTGCTTTGAAAACAAATACATGAAAACCAGCATAATAGAAACCATGTTCAAGCTTAAACTTGGATGTTGAGAAATACAGGCTAAAGCAGATATAGAAAGAGATGAGAATTTGAAATCCTTGGTAGACATCATAAATCATAACCGAATACACATGATTGTGCACTTACTTCTGAGCAAGAGAGACTAGGAGCTGAGAAAAGAAATTCACGTGCAGCCTGAATAACAAGATTTTCTGCCTTCTCTGATGCCAAGTGCACTGAACTTGTACCCTTCAGATAATTTCTTGCAAGAGAAAATCTCCCAGCTTTCAGAAGTCCTCTGCAGAATTCTGTTAACATATATTCTGGATCAAGAAATGGAAAAGCCTTCTCTCGCAAGCTTTGCATATCACGCCACATGGTTGCCCAGTCATTATCAGATCGACCTGGTTGTCGCCGAACAAACTTTGAAAGCATAAGACGGAGAATCTGTTTTACACCTTTTTCATCTGCATTAGCCTCCAGGAAGAAGTTCATTGGTTTAGGAACCTGAATATAAACGAGAATGGTTACCATCAAACAAATGAAAACAAAGTGGAATAGTTCCAGTTTCATGAAAAAAAAATTCTAGTGGTTGCACTTGTTGATGTCAATACAACCACAGAAGGCAGTAGGTAATGCAAATTCTGTTAATATATTTTTATATTGGCCAAAATTCCAGAAATGACAATTAAAAGAGTGTTATAAGATGATTTATTCCACGATGGAAGATTTACTACGTTTATAGCCCTACATCAATTTAATAGGATCTTACTCACTAGATACCAATTAACAGAGAACCCCCCAATCAAAGCTTTGAAAGAGATCAATATGAAAAAAGAGAGAGAGAGAGAGAGAGAGAGAAAGAAAATTACAGAAGCACCATTATGAAACATTAGGGTCTAATAAAAACTTAAGATGAGAAGACTGTACCATTAGCACCTTCAACTAATATCAAATGTGGAGCATTACCTAAAAACGAAAAGCAAATCTAAAGAATCCATCCAACTAACAGATTCTCATTCTCAAAATATCAGCAATAGAAAAGAACAAAAACCTGGTAAAATGACAAAAGCCTCCCAGCTTCAACATGGCCCTCAGCATTTGTAAATTTCAACATAAAGACCATTAATATAAATTTCAGCATCTATAAGGTCAACGTTTGTATGTTATACTCAATGATAAACAGTTCAGCATCAACTATTATCCTAGCAAATTTTACTAATACACACAAATATATCGAGATATGGCTTTTGAATATGCGGACTCACATTCAGCCTACAATTGCATTCTAAAAAATTCTTTTCATTGAAATGAGAAAACATCTCATATAACCAGAACAGACACATATAGATTGAAACAATAATATCAATCAAAGCTGCAGCCTCAATGTTTAAGAGATTTAAAATCCAAATGCCAGCTTGTCATGTCGCTACTATTAAAACTTAAATTAACCTAAAATCTGAGAGACAAGCTTCATCAGGAATGCATGCTTTTTCTATGCCAATTACTATTCAAGAAGAAACTCACAATATATGGCATGCATAGACTGATATGTACTGCAGGTCCATCCCCCCACACCCCAAGTTAATGCATTAATCCACCATCTACCATCTGAACATTAATTTCTTTCCCCCGAATGAGCAAGGGTGGCTCTGTGATGAGAGCCTGAGGTCTCTTTAAAAATCTATGATGTACTAGCAACAAATCTCATATTGATTCCGTTTAATCAATTAAATAAAGCAGAAAACTTGCCTTGCTTTCGTGGAAGCTTTGACAATATGGCAGCCAAAATATTCCATTTATCTGTAACTGTGCATAAATATACACATTGCAGACCACAATCCACTGCTTCAATCTCATCCTTGAAAAAACCATTACTAGGAAACTGTCTGCACCCTTCTTCAATAACCACCAAGCATATGTCTAATTTATTCTCTTCAGCAATCTCCTTAAGCCATCCCACCAGAAATGACTCATCCTTCTGGTTTACAGAAAGACGGCCATCTTTAACCTGATCTTGACTAACAGAGGCTAAATCATGAAACCTATCTTGCAAAAAAGGAATGGCCTTATCATGCAACCTTTTTACCACGTTTTCCTCTTTGACTTCCTTGAGCATCATTCTGAACTTTTCATAATCAGATAACTGTTCCCACTCCAGAAGACAAATACTAAAGCACATTTCACTATCACCCTCGTCAGAATAAATAAGCTGGTGCAAGTATGAAATATCCTTGTGAAACTGCTGTAACTCAAATATACCTTTTCGACAAGCCAAGTCAACCAAGCACAGGCAATTATCTAGCTGGCCACTATAGCTATCAATATCTCTAGCTCTATTCATGTACCATATAGAAAGTTCATCAGTTGATGGCCAAATGTAGCCTTGGCACTTTTTGACAATGGGCTCAGTTCTGATCTTAATACCCAATTCATGATTCTCAGGTAACCTATTGATAAAACTTATCATCTCTTCACATTCAACCCAATCTTCTTCCCTTAGAGAAACACCAATAGGAGGGGTCCTACCAGGAAGAAGCTGCCCATAAGTTTGAACAGGAACAGTTTCAGGAACAGCAGCTATTATTTGCAACATCAAAGGAGAAAGAGAATAAGGATGACGTTTAAAGAGGAGGTTCAGGGCACCAATTTTTCCACTTTCAGCAAGTGACATAGCAGCTTCACTCAAAGGCATAACACGAAATTTACTATACTCCTCTGCAGAAAACCTGCACAAGACTATGTCATTAACCTGTCAATCAGTAGAAACTCAATAAAAAATCATGACTTTACAAGTACCCACTAATTCTTTTCATAAGATAACAAGAAAAAAATAAAAACATGCATCTGAATCCAAAGAAATAATTCAAAAATTCCAATAAAATTGCAAGTAAATATGCTGAAACATAACAATGCACATACAAAGAGAGAGAGCATACTACCTTCCCATGTTTATACCCAGATACGTCTCTAGCCTGTCTCTATACTGCAATAACTGAAGCCTAGCCAAACGGAGTTTCCAAATTTGGGTATTTTGATGATGATCTTCTGCTTCTGAAAAACGATATTGATCAGTTGCTTGAAGCCCATTTGCAAGTAATTGTTTAGTAGCATCTTCTGTTGGTCCTACTTTGTTAATGCATTCCAAAATTACAGAGCTTCCCTCATCCTCAATATTTGACAACGTAAACGTATATAAATCCATAGTTGTTACAGGAATCGAACAATTCGAGTCGATTGAGCTATCAGACGAGTCCTATCTATGAGCGAATTGAAATTTGAAGAGAATTGTTCATGAAGTGAATCGTCTGAAAATGGGATTAAAACACAGTTAGCTCATTCTGGATCAAGCTAAGTCACATATTGAGAAGAAGACGAGGAGGAGGAGGACGGTTTTGTTTGTTGGGCCTATAATTAAGCTTATTTGGGCTTTTTAGGTGCATCTCTGTAACTGAACTTATTTTTGTTGGACTTTTCTTTTGAACTGAATTTTTTATTGATAATTGGGCTTGAGTTTTGGGTAATTTTCACTTATGGTACTCAGTCTTTTGCCTAGCTCCTATCATGGTACCCAACTTTAAGTTCGTAACTTAAAACCAGCTAACCTTTGAATTTGTTACCGTTAAAATGTCCAGACCTCTTTTTCGACTGATGATGCATGCGTGGCAGCCCATGTGGCGTGTGATGCGGACCAAACGTGACAGGGTGGACGAATGGAAACGAACATGTCATCATATAGGTGGGACATGTGGCGCCAAGTCATGCCATGTGTCCTACCTTTTTCTCTCTAAAAACTTTACTTTTTTTTTTTCTTAATTTTGAAATAAAAATCTCTCTCTCATCACTTAATTTTAATCCTTCTTTCCGCTATATTTTATCTCATCTCTCTACGAAATGATGACTGGAAAATATATGTTCAATCTCTACAAAATGGATCTTAAAAAACCTACTTTCTTTTAACTTCTACCGGTCGCAAACTTTTATTAGCTATAATTGAAGCTGAGAAAAGGCTTATTTGACTGGGTATAGAGATTTTAAAGTGTGAGGTTAGTCACCCTCAGTTACAGAAATTTAGATCTATAAGAAAAGCTTAAATATTGCTTTTTTTATGTTGTATTTAATGACAGATCTAAAAGATTTTTGAACTTTTGCAGACAAGTAAATAAAGTTGGTTGTTATGGCTCATTGACAGTGGATAGATGAAGCAAGTGGGGTCCACATCCAAAAATGTCACATTTAAAGCAAGGTAATGAATTTTTTTTTTCATTTGATTAATGCAAACTATCTGTTTGCATTTTGAGAAACCTTAATTCTATGTTAAAGATAAAAAATTAGGTTGTTGGAATTATGAAATGTGTATGACTGCATGCCATGTGAAATTTATATTATTGCATGCCATGTGAAACTTATGAAAAAAATATTGAAAAAGAAGATTGTTTTTATTTACAAATCCAGTAAATAAAGAGAAATTTGTTATGCATTTGCACTATAGGGAGGAATTTGGCGAGTGGGCTTATTTTAATGGGAAAGTGGACCATAAGGTTTTTGAGATTGATACAGTCTCTCTTGTTAAAATAGATGTGTGAGCAAGAGAGTTAGATGTGTATGGGAACATAATGTATTATTGGAAGGAACCAGACAAGGATTATAACTTAGGTAGAAAATTTTTAAAAAATGATGCATGTGTGTGTGAAATGGCATTAAGAATTTCGCACCTTTTATCATATAAAAGGAAGTAATTTTTTCTGTTTTATTCATTATTGGTCTCATTTCACCATGTCACTTGAATTAAATACCAAAAACAATGTCTTCTATAGTGTTTTAATAAGCCCAATTTGACTTGTTGAGGGGTTGGATTTGGATTATAAAAAATATTAAGTGTTAATGAGGGAATGGAGATAACATGAGGGTCATTTTTTTTTTGTCCTTGTTTCTAAAAGAAGGGAAATATTAGTTTGATTTTAGCGTCTAAAGAAAACTTTAGTTGATTTATGCTACATATATATGTATGTACGAATGGTTATATTTACCTAAATTGAAATTATATATGTACAAAGGGTTATATTTACCTAAATTGAAATTAAATTATTATCTTACTTTATTATAAGTTATATATATATCAATAAGACAATAACTATAATTAAAAAAAAGATTAATCTAACAGTTTTTCATTTTATTCGTATAAATACAAATATATGTACTTGAATAAGGACTCTAGTTATTGCCGTCAAAGGGTTTAGTTGTAACATTTTAAACCAAAAAGGGCATAATAACCTAAACATGAAGGTACCAACATGATATTTCGACTAAACATTAAGTGCAAAATTGAACCTTTCCCCTTCTCTTGTTTGAAATCAAAACGCTGCATCTCAAATTCTCAATAGCCACCGGTCCCGACAATAATAATAATAATTACATTGCTCTAAAAACGCTAATAATGAGCAATAACAAGTTAACACAGAGGAAAGGTAAAAAACTCCATTAACAAACAAAACAAAGACTCGTCTCTTCTTATCGATCCCTTGTAGCTCTCATAGCCTTTCTCTATGCAACGAGTGAGACACAGAAGACAAAGATAGAGAAACAGAGAAAGATCTGTTTGGGCTTTGGACAGCAATCTATCTGTCTTCGATATTTACAGGTAAACAGATTTCTTTAATTCTATCTATCTGTCAATCTTTATCGAAAACAAAGGGAATTGAACAAACCCAGTTTTGAAGCCTCATGTGGGTTGTGGTTTCGCTATCATTTTTACTAGATTAATTGTTGTTGCATTTGGAATTTTTTTCTGTTGGGCTGTCACTTTACCATATCTTCCACTCTCTTTCACCTAACAAAAGAACCAACATTTTCATAACTTGGGGGATTTCTCTATCATCATCTCTTTGCTTTGAGTGTAAATTATCTATCTCTTTGCATTGTTCTAATTTCATTTTATATGTAATTTTTTAAGATCTTAGTTGTGTTAGATTTGAGTTTTTTATATTGTTGTGACTTTTTCTTTGATGGGTTGTTTCAAATTATGTTACAGAGTTTGTTTTTGAAGACAGATTATGGTTTGATAAAGACCCATTTGGGGATTTTTTTTTTCTCATGAAGAATTTGGAAGTGGGTTTTTGGAGAATGTGGGTAATTTAAAGATAAATTCTGGGTTGGGTTTGATTGGTTTAAAGAGCAGAAAATGGCTGATGCAGCAGGATTAATGGAGGCCGCTGGGTCTAGATTTAGTTCTTTGGAGTTGATTGGCAAAGGATCATTTGGCGATGTTTATAAAGCGTAAGTATCTGTATCTTGATTGAAGCCCTTTATAATGCTGCTCATGCTTTGTTGTTTAAGTGAACCTTATAATGATGCAGTTTGATGATGCAGTTTGATCTCAACTACAGATAAAGCGATTTGGATTTTGCATTTTTTTTGTAATAGTGATATGCTAAATTTTAGAATGTGCATTACTTTTTTGTTTAAAAAATTCCATAATAAAATATGTATTCAATACTTTGATTGTGTAATGCACATTGCATTTTCTAATATTTGAGACTTCCAGGCTTGTAAACTGGAATGAGAGTATTAACTGTAAAAGGAGGATAATTATCTAACTCATTAACTAATTTTCTTTTTCACTGGGAGAAAGCAATGTATCTTTGTTCCTAGTTTAGACAGCATCAATCTTTTCAAAATAAGGAGATAATTAAACTGCTAAGCACTTCTCAATGCTAGGATTAGGAATCAATGGCAAAAGGATCCTTGGATATTGAAGAAGTTTACTTTTGTTCTTGTGTAGTTGAGTATTAATATTTTCACTTTCCCAATCAGCAGGCTCCGTAATTGTGATTAACGTTTATCCTGAGGTGTTTTATAACCTAAACCATTGACATTTAAAAGGTATTATTACTACCATAGAAATCCATAGTTTTATTGAATATTATAGCACTCAATGAATTCTGATTCATTATTGTCCATGTCTTCTAGCTGTTGTTATTCCTAAACTAAGTTGTTATCATGATAATCGAATGATTGTTTTGCATTCTAGGCTTTGATTCTTTCTCTGTTGTGCAGGTTTGATAAGGAACTTAATAAAGAAGTTGCAATCAAAGTCATTGATTTGGAAGAATCGTAAGTGTACAGCCTTTCTTACTTTACCGTTTGTCTTTTACATTTTGTTATTCAATGTTAAGTAGTAACTCATGTTCAATTTAAATCTATATATTCAATGTCTTTTATGCATTTGATAATCCCTAAACCAAGGGGAACTGATAAAATTTTGTTTCTTTTCTTCAACTAATGTGCTTTAGTGAACTTCAAAGTTTGCTCTAGAGCTATAGGTAGTTGAAGAGAGTGTTTCATAACAGCAAAGACTATGAAGTTTCTTAAAAAATTGCGGGTAACTTATTTGAATGGTCGCCAAACTTTGTGCTTTGTTACAATTTGGTTTCAGAACTTTAATTTATTGCTTTTTCATACGTAATTTTAATTTATGTTTCACAGAGATGTACCTTAATAATAACATTTTATGGGTAGATTTGTTGATGTGGCAACCAGAATGACCACATCATTTTTTTTTTTTTTTTTTTTTTTTTTTTTCAATCTTGTCAAGCTTGTCATTAGTCCTGGTCCTCCAAAATTTTACTCCATCTTTCATATTAATTAATAACAAGCTCTGCTAGATAGAAACATAGCATATGACATAACCATTCTAGTTGCCACGTCATTAAAATTAGCTAGAGAATGTTAAAGTACTCTCATGTGAAATATAAATTAAAATTAGATAATTAAAAAGAAACAAATTGAAGTTTTGGAGCCAAATGGCAAAACGAAGTACAAATTGTGATGACCATCTATATATTTTTTCTAAATGTTGCTTCAAAGTGCAAATCTTGGTGATATTATGTAAAACGGATATGCATTATTAATCTCATGCTGATATGACTGAAGTCACTGTATGGGTCTTATAGTGGAGATTTTTGATATGGGGATTACTAATTGCAGCGATGATCTACAAGACCATGTGAAGTTGTTGAAATTGTTTTACTATCGTAATTTCTCATGCATCAGGATGGTGAAGTAGTACATGCAATAACTTCTGTGCTTCAAGGAAATAAACAATTTATTTATAAATTAACTATTTGAGTACATGATCTAGTGTCTGCAGTTTGCAACTGCCACTCTGATGTGCCTTACTGCATGCTAATAGGCATTGTTGAAATGGGGAGTTTTGTGCTTTAGATGGATATTTTTGTTCTTATTGGAAAAGGAATACAGCAATTAGAAGTCTTTTCATATTGCAAAATGTATTTTTTCTTTTACTATTTGCTGTTTTGATTCTTATCACTGCTTCATACTTCTGCAAGTGTCATTTGATATTTGCTATGTGATGGTTCTAAACCTTGGTCTTTTATTTTATTTTTCTGTTTTCAGCGAGGATGAAATTGAGGACATTCAGAAGGTATTACCTTTTATTCCTGCCAAATTTGTTGTGTATGGAACAATCCAATGATCAACTGCCTTATGTATCCAATTTTTATGCCAGGAAATTTCTGTTTTGTCACAATGCCGATGTCCATATATTACGGAGTACTACGGTTCTTTTCTTAACCAGACTAAATTATGGATAATAATGGAATACATGGCCGGTGGCTCGGTTGCTGACCTAGTAGGTTACTTCATAAACTTGTTTCTTTGTGGTGTATCAGATTTAAACTTTTTTTTTTAATAATATTTTTAAAAAATCGAATTTCCTCTGCTTTTCAGTTTTCTGCCATATAGTTGCATTTGTGTGTGTTTACAAAAACCCTTCGACAGTTCTTGCATGAATGGTTTATGTGCTATTGTTGAATTAATCAAATTAGCAAATCAGTGCTAGATAGTTTTATCAAATATTTATCTTTATTACAACAATCTAATAAATATTTTTTTTTGCAGCTCCAATCAGGTGATCCGCTGGATGAAATGTCAATTGCCTGTATTTTACGTGACTTGCTGCATGCAATTGAATACTTGCACAGTGAAGGAAAAATACACAGGGACATTAAAGGTTCTTTTCCTTTAAATCATACTTGGATGTCTTTATCATATAGATACTTAGAAAATAATTTGAACATTTTATAACAGACTTGAGTAAATTATATGCTCGTCTTGAAGATAAAAATTTGTTCGAAGTTTAGTTTATGCCTTTATTTTAATTTTCTTTGAATTCCTGCTTTTCTTTAAATATCTTGTCCCAATACTAAGCCTTATATTACATATTTGGCAGCGGCAAACATTTTGTTGAGTGAAAATGGGGATGTTAAGGTATATCCTTTTTCTCAAATCATTTTTGAAAATCCTTTTGTTATTTGCAAGGAGCAATGGAGAAGGATATCAAATGAAGTAATATGGTTTCACTTTCAGTAGTACAAGTTATTTTTGTGACCTTGTTACAGGTTGCAGATTTTGGTGTTTCTGCTCAATTAACAAGAACAATTTCTAGGAGAAAGGTACTGCATCTTGTTCAGATATGGCTCATTGTTGCTCTAATAAAAACTGAATGGCATAATACACCAATATTCTATTTATTTATTAGTATTATAGTTAGGCCTCTCCTTTAAGGACCTGCCAACCTGTTTCTCGCTATATATAGTTAGGCCTCTCATTTGTATGTGTGGTTGCTTTTGCTCATGCTGGAAACTGCTTGTTTATTCGTACACAGATCATCTGTTTAATATAAAGTTTCAAATAATTGTAGCATAAAATAGCAGTACTGTACTACTACTATTGGTTTTAGCATAAATGTAGCCTCATTAGCTAGTATTAATTTATGGCTGTTGTGAGACAATTATTTGGAAGATGGACACATTACTGTTGTTCCTGCTCAACATAGTTGTTCCTTTGCCATTCCAGTCACATATGGGGACATAAATCTGACAGTGTCTTTTTTTTCCATTTTATTTATTTATTTTTTAAACTGAAGTTGATAATGCATACTAAATAGTTGAATGTGCTAATCTTAAAAAAACCTGAGGTGTGCCCTAAAATACGCTTTGAGTCTGTACTGTATCAAAATTTGCCTTGGATCACACTTCACTTTAATCTTTGGAATTTTAAAAGTTCAATGCAGTTTGATATCTGAATTGTTTTATTTTAAAAAAACCCTAATCCGTCAAAATATTTTATTTTCCAAATTGTAATATAAGGACTAATTTTCTATTTTTGAAATAACGAGGACCAAAATCTATATGAAGAAAATCTAATGCACATTTTAGTAGTTAACTCTACTTGAGTTCATCATCTCCCAACATCTATTATTCTAATGGAATTAACTTGCATGATCCAAGAACTTGTAAGTAATATGCTAATTTGGTTAATAATTACAGACTTTTGTAGGAACACCATTCTGGATGGCTCCAGAGGTGATTCAGAATTCAGACGGATACAACGAGAAGGTATATTTTTTTGTTGCAGTCTTCAGACTTTATTTTTGGATTTGTCTGCTGCTGGTGTACACCAAACCCCACTTCTTCCCTTGTCCTCTTCTAGAAAGGCATCTACCTTGATCTCATGTGCTCCCAGGTTTGTTGATTAAGAACATTACTAACTTTTATTTATTTAATTTTATCTTGCAGGCAGATATATG
>CATIWO010091620.1:0-10334 GCA_949673435.1 Macaranga tanarius | reverse complement strand
GGATAAAAAATGCATTATACCAGGCCTGTTGATAGTCCCAGTAGTTGAAGAATTGGCAATGGGTGGTTCGGGTATAAAGGTCTGCAGGGAAAGGTTTGACCTTATGCAATTCAGAACCCCATTCTGTTGGATGAATGGTGCGCTGAATTGTGCAGGTTGAATAAGAAGGATGGAGTTGTTTTTCATCTTTCTTAAAATATTTGAATTTTGCAGAACCTGTCGTTTCCAAAATAGATTGATAAAAACTTTGAGGTTTTTGTAAATCCCAAGGTTTAAAATACCAATTTTTTGGAAACAGTTTTGAAATTGCCTTGGAGGGTTTTACATCACAAAAACCATCCTCCATGGTCAGGATGTTTTGGAAATTTGATTTTTCCAAATAATCTGATTTTATTCTAAAAATCGGATTTTGTTTTAAAATAATTTGGGAAGAACCTATTTGAGAAATCATTTGAGATGGGTTTTTTTGTAGAAATCTCCATCTCTGGATTTTTTGAAATTTCTTTACGATTTCCCGCTCTTTTTAAAGATTGGGCTTCAGTAGAGGTTTGAGCCGGAGCTGTTTGAGTCAAAGGTTGTGAAGCTTGAGACATATTTTAGAGAGCCTGGAAAGGCTCTGGAGACTGGGTCAGCTGTTCGACCCATGTCTGTATTTGGGCCTGTTTGTGGGCCTCAGCTTCTTGTTCTTCTTGGACCATATCCATCCATGATTTGATGGGTTGGGCTGAAGAAGGTTTGAGAAGTTTTTGAGCCGTGAAATGGGCTAGTGTTTGGACTTTTTGGGCCAAGGTTTGTTTTGCTGTTTGGGTCTGCAGGACCTTTGCCCTTGTCTACTTTCTTCTTCTTGGGCATTATGACCTGTTTTGCAGAAACTCTGTCGTCAGGAAATCTGGGATTGAGTTTGCATCTCCTTTAATATATTCAATTTCAAAATCAAATATTGAAAGGATGGCTTGCCAACGGGCAAAAATCTGTTTGGAAGCAATATTTTGAACATATTTTTGTAAAACTTTTTTTGCTGATTTACAATCAATTCTTAAAAGAAATTTTTGGTTCAAAAGATCACTTTGAAATTTGAAAATACATAAAACGATCGAAAGAATTTCCTTTTTTATTGTGGAGTAATTCTTTTGACAGTCATTCCAATGTGCAGATGTGAATTGGACTATACATTCCTGCCCATTTGAAATTTGTTTTAAAATTTATCCATATCCCAAATCTGATGCATCAGTTTGATATATATATATATATATATATATATCATAAATCATCATTTCATCATCATTATATCACCAAAAAAAAGTCTAACAAAAAAATCTTCCCTAAAATAACCATACAAAGAGTACCTAAACCATGTGGGCTCCACTACACTAAATTATATATATATCAAATTATATTCTCCTAACATGGGCTCCACTACACTAAATGTTATATATATCAAATCATATTTTCCTAACATGTTTGACATTACTTATTTTTTTAAATGACAAATAAATTTTTATTATATTTTAATTTCATTAATATTTCAATTTTTTTTTGGTAATTTTAGTTAATTTCTTAATGAATAACACATTTTGTTCTTTTCAATATGATAAAACATTTATTTTTTTCATTTTTTAATTATTTTAAATTTAGAATCACTATACAACCTAATTTTTCAACAGTTAACACATGCATATCTCCATCATCACTTTAAAATATAAAAATTAAATTGTAATTTTAATAATTCATTAATTTTCATCAATTTCTCTTTATATTTGATTTTGTTAATTTTATTCTCTTTTAAAGTTAACTATTTGATTTCTCTTTATTTTGGTGTAAAAATATATTTTTGTACATTTTTATTGCATTTTGATATAAAATTTGCATCTTATGTGTAAACATTACATTTTTACAAATAAAGTTTACAGTTTTATATTAAAAATTATATTTTTGCATCATTTTTAACATTTTTGACATTTTTATATGTGAATTGCATTTTTCATATCAAGTCCTCATTTTTTTGTGTGTAAAAATTACATTTTTAGGCCATTTTATGTATTTAAATTTAGAATCACAATACAACCTAAATTTTCAACAGTTAACACATACATATCTCTATCATCACTTTAAAATATAAAAATTAAATTTTAATTTTAATAATTCATTAATTTTCATCGATTTCTCTTTATATTTGATTTTGTTAATTTTATTCTCTTATAAAGTTAACTATTTTATATATTAGTTTTTAGGTAAATTCAACTTTAAGACAAATAAAAATCAATTAAATTAAGTAAAAATAAATAGAAAATAAATTAATGAAAATAATTTATCAAAATTAAGATTTGATTTTTGATTTATTATAATAATGGAGATATGTATAGATGTTAAAAGTTTATTGAGCTTGAAATTCTGAATGGAAAATAGTTAAAAAAAAAAATTTATTTATTTATTTAAAACTGGGAAATTAAATTATTTTATTTTCATAAAATAGAGAGAATTAAATACATTTTAATATAATTTTTTTTTAAATATTTAATGGAAATATTAAAATACTGATAAAATTAAAATTGAGGTATGAAAAATATAATTTTTGAATAAGGAAAAATATAAAGAAAAAATATAATAGACGAGTTAAAGCGACTAATTCTTTTGTATTGTCTTTTTATGGTCTTAAAAAAAGTAATAATGCCAGCTCAAAAAAAAAAAAAAAGTGACAATGAATTTTGTAATGCCTCTTTAACAAATATGTGAAGAGACAATCCTAATTCTTAGGTTGTTGTCTTTATAATAATATTAAAAAAAATTAAAGGTTTGACACTGAAATCCTATATTGCTAAAAGTTAACAAGAGAATTTATTTACTTTGAATATGTAGCACTGGCCAAGTATCATTTAAACTTATCTTTTTAAAGCTAAAATTTTTTTTCACATAAGATAATTTCAAAAAAAAAAAAAAGATATATTTGGTTAGAGTTAAAAATGTAAATAAATAAATATTAATTAATAAAACATAAAAGCCACCAAAAAATTCTACAAATCAGATATTATCAAAATTTTTAGATTTTGGAATTTGTATATAGTGCTAATTTAGTTAAATATAAAATATTACTTCTAGAAATAATGAGGTGCTCTCTGTAATTTATGAAAAATTAAAATTCTTGAAGACGAATTTCTGTATTTTATAACTTTTTGCAGTGCTCCTAAACTTATAAGGGCAATGTGAAAGTATTAAGGACAATGTGAAAGTATTAGAGTTTGAAAATTAGTCTCATGTTGACATTTTATTAGTTGCATGGTTCAATGATGAATTTTAATCCTGATATTGAGATTTTGTTGTTGTTTTTTTTTTTTTTTTTTTTTTGATAAAAGATTTTGTTGTTTCGATTTCAACCTTTTGGTTCTAGAAGTAGGTTTTACTTTTCTAATTTCTTTAAAAAGTGGTAAGCTGATGGCCCTGTATTAGTCCACAGTAAAATTTTTTTAAAATTTTTTAAAGAGATAAATGTATTGATTTTTTTGTAAAGAGGTGGATGTAAATTTATATTTTGCTGTTTTGATTTTTTTTTTCTAAAAATTAAGTGTTTAAATTAGAATTTTTTTTTTAAAATGGTGTCTCTAATATATTTTAGATATTATGTCTTATTTTATATAGTAAATTGATTTAAATACTATTCTTTCACATTACACTTTTTTTTTTTAATTAAAAATTATATTTTCTTTTGAAATATATATTTATATATATTAAAAGTAAAAATAAAATAAAAATATTTTATTTTTAGAAATTTATATGAGAGTTAAAAAATGCAATATAAATGAAATAAAATAAAAATAAAATCTTTTAGAATAAGTAAAAAATTTAATTCAACTAAAATCATGAAACAAAAATCCAATTCAGCCACTAATTCATAAGAAAATAAAAAAATAATATTTATTTTTTCTAATTTAGGTTGATAAATAAAAAATACATTATTTATAATAATTTTTTAAAAAATAATTAAAATGAAAAATAAAATCTAATAAACAAAAAGTGTTTAAATTAATTTACTTTTTAAAAATAATATATATAAGTATTTTAACATATAAAATCTCTCTAGTGCAATTTTAAGAAAGAAAAAAGTTGGTGAGCTGGTGTGATGGCTGCTCAATATAAATATGATCTATAGGTACTATAGCTTGACGGTACATATCAACTAACAATTCTTAGCAGTGGCAAATACCAACATCTTGAAATATACTAGATTTTGCGATTATTTCGATAGATTACAATACATGGAAACAAAAGCATTTAACCTTGGAAGCTCCCTTCTTGTACCTTGTGTTCAAGAATTGGCTAAGGAGCTCTTGGATTCTATTCCACCAAGGTACATACGCCAAGACCAAGAACAACCACTAATCGACAACGTTGTTTCTGCATGTGATGTGGGTGAGGTTCCTATAATTGATATGAGAAAACTACTTTCTCAAGAATCAATGGATTCCGAATTGGCAAACCTTCATAATGCTTGCAAACATTGGGGTTTCTTCCAGGTATATGCCAATCTTTTATTGATATATTTCTGCTACATGTATACATACTAATTTAACCAAATGTTTCTGCAATATCTTTAACTACTATATATATATATATATATATCTTCTCTTATTATGCACTTTTCTAATGCATTATATATGTTTTTTCTATTTGGGATGAATTTCACAAGCTTTTATATTTATCCAAAAACATTTTTCATTATTTTTGAAGCCTGTTTCAATCGGAGAAGTCTATAGTTAATTATTGGTAGCTAGCGGTCAATTATTAGACGTTAAAGTACAATATCAGCCAATATCCAAAATTATATATATCAATGGCCTCCGATTATAATACAAAGTTGACACTTTACAATTTTGAAAACGATTCCGATATCAATCATGTAAAATTTATTGGTATAATCCTAAAATTACATTTTTTTTTGTAAAAGTTTTCAAATTTTAATTAAGGTAAAATCCATATTTAAACCCTTAAACTTTTAAGTTTTATTTCGTTAAACCCTTGAATTTTAATTGTATTGTATCAAGCTCTCATATTTTTATTTTTGCATGCATTAAGGACTTTTTAAAAAATTTCCTCCCTAAACTTATTTTTAAAGATCAAATTACTAAACTTTCAATGTTTTTTTTTTTTGTCATTTTAATACAATTTAAAAAAAAACTTGCAAACATGTTGTATGTTTTCCATTAAATAATAATCTAATAAATTAAATAAATTAAAAACGTCTATTTTTATTTAAACATATTAGTTTAAAGGTAAAATATTTTTAATTCAAATTAGTAAATATTATTATTTTATTGTTTTATTATTATTAGATAAATAATGTTTTAATAATAATTAAGTATACTGAAAAATTCATACTTTTTATATTTTGAAAAAAAAATTATTTTAAACATATTAAAAATTTTAATAAAAATTTTAACTTTTAAATCTTAATTTTTTTAAAAAATATTTTTATACTTTAAAATATTTGACATACATTAATAAAGTTAATAAAGTACAAGTAAATATTAATTAAGTATCGAGAGTCTAATACATTGGTAGAATTTTGCTTTATGAACTAGAAATCTTGAGTTTGATACCACCCTCTTAACCTTTAAATACCAAATATGGACTTTCTGATTTCCATCAATGTGAGTTCGTAAAATATAAATATGATTGCCTACAATACATAATAAAATATTTCAATACTAACAATTACAGTGCTAATTTTATTTACAATAAAAAATACCAACTAGTATAAAAATAATTGAAATCATCTTTGACTCACCATAAAATGAATTTTTAAGCACAATAAATATGAAAAAATACAAAAAAAATATTTAAAATATCATTTTAAAGTTTTTACTATTTTAAACAAAATTTTTTTTTTTACTATACTTAATTATTGGTAAAAAATATTCTTTAACATAAAAATAACTAAAGTTTTTATTAGTTGGAAAAAAAAATACATTTTTTTTTTACTTTAAATGCATTTAAATAAAACTAAAAAATAAAAATATGAATTTTTAATAAAATTTATTTAATGCATTTAATTGGATTAAATTGACAAAAAAAATTAAAATTGAGCACTTTGACTTTTTAACACAAGTTTAGGGGTGAAAAATTTTAGAAAAAGTCCTTAATGTATGCAAAAATAAAAATGTAAGGGTCTAATGTAACACAATTAAAGTTTAAGAGCTCGATGTAATAAAATATAAAAGTTAGAGGATTTGAAAGTGAGTTTTACCTTTAATTAACTTTGGTAACATTCAAATGTTGAAAAGTTGTATTCCAACTCTAACATGAATTCTAAATTCTCAAGTCATTGCTGATCCAAACATGTGTTCAGCTTAAAAATTGATTGTCAACCTTTCCATGAGGCTTCCTGTATATATTGATTTTTGTTTTTCCTGGTTTACATGCATTGATCCATTGTACGAAAGTACTATTTTATGAAAGCCTTTTTATTTTTCAACATGTTCTTTTTTCATGGGTTAGTCAATGATAGTTCAATTTCATTATTTATTCTATAAATATTAAAAAATATATTTTTGTTTCTTTCCTTTCAACTACTGAGGTACGTAAAATCCACACCTACTTGACAAGTTGCCTTTCAAGATAAGAAGGCCTAATATGAAAATTATTTCAATTTAACACTATTTTAATAGGATTATTAAAAATTATATAAAATATTAGACACGTAACATATATTTAAAACTATTATTGGGCAACATTTATTGATAAATTTTAAAATTAAATTAACGATGAAACCAACTAAATTTATTCTGCAGTATTTGAAATTATTATTTAACAATATTTATTAATGAAATTTAAAGTTAAGTGGAGAGTTCAACTAGATACAATTTTTTTTGGATAATAAGAAAATAATTCGGGTCAAAAAATTAAAAAGTATTTGTCAAGTAAAATTCATATCCAACACCTATAATAAAAATATATATTCTTTTGAGAGCAACATGTCATAAAAAAATGAATATATTCTGATTCGCCACTTCAATTTTTTTTTTTGATAAAATGCCACTTCCATAATTTAAGCTAGGAGTGAATGTTCTGTTCACCTATTTAATTGGTTTGGTTTTTATTTATGTTTGATTTCAAATATTAAAAACCAAAATTATTTTTAGTTCAGTAGGGTTTTATATATAAAAATTGTGGTTAACTGAAAAATGGAATTTTACGTTTATTTTTAAAAATATGTAAATAATGATGATTTAATATAGACATCTTAAAATAAGTTACAATTGTAAAATTTTGATTTTAGTTTGGTCGGTTTAATTATTAATATAAAAAGTTCAGTTTGTTCGGTTTAATTTTCTTAAAAATTAAGTTTGGTTCAGTTTATATATTTATAAATTTAGTTAATTCAGTTTTGGATAATTTCGGTTGGATCTCACACTTAATTTTAGCAATGGAAATAGACTCAATAAGGAATAATTACAAGGACCAATCGAGTAATCTTATGGCCTTGTAAATTCTTACAGTTGGTAAACCATGAAGTGAAGTCTTCAAATTTGGAGATGCTAAAGATAGAAGTTCAGAAGTTGTTCAACCTCCCAATGGAAGAGAAGAAAAAGTTATGGCAATATCCAGGAGAAGTTGAGGGATTTGGGCAAGCCTTTGTGGTATCTGAGGACCAAAAACTGGATTGGGGTGACCTTTTCTTCATGCTCACTCGTCCTGTTGATTCCAGGAAGCCCCATTTATTTCCAAACCTCCCTCTTCCTCTCAGGTCATCTCTATCTCTTTTTACTCTGAATAATTAATAGGGAAAAATATAAAAATGTACTATGTGATTATTTATTTTCACTTTACAATTTATAATTCTTTCGTGTCATTTTAAATTTTTTATTTTTATTACGTGTTAATGTCCTATTAAATATAGTAGTTTTGTTTTCATTAGTTTTTTTTAATATAATAAAACATTAATATAAAATGAATTTTTAATAATCAATCACATCCAATTAATTATTATTATTATTATTATTTATAATTGAATTAATATATTTTTTTAATTTTAAAAAATTAAAAGATATAATTTTAAAATAAATTTACAATATATTTAAATTTTTTTGATAGTTGATATCATAATAAATTATTTAAAAATAATTATATTAATGTTATATCACTAAGAGTTAATGATATTAATTAATAGGGTACTAAAATATAATGAAATAAAATCATAAATTTTAAAACAATATAAAAAATCATAAGTTAGAAAGTAAAAAAAAAATGCAAAAGTATTTGGTCTAATTAATAAGTTGACAATTGTCTTGCTGGTTCAATGGAAAACATAGTAGGACTAATCAAATTTCTTTCCTCATGTGTAGAGAGACGTTGGAAGCTTATTCATTAGATCTGAAAAATTTAGCCATGGCTGTGCTAGCACAGATGGCTAAAGCACTACAGATGGAGGAGAAGGAAATGATTGGAATTTTTGAAGAAGGGCATCAGTCTATGAGAATGAATTATTACCCTGCATGTCCCCAACCAGAGAAAGTCATTGGTCTTACTCCACATTCTGATGCAGCAGGCCTCACAATCCTCCTACAAGTTAACGAAGTAGAAGGTCTTCAGATAAAGAAAGATGGCAAGTGGGTTTCTGTTAAGCCTCTTCCTAATGCTTTTATTATCAATATTGGAGACATTTTGGAGGTATAAATAACTCTTTAACTTCACTTTTCTTAATTTAATGTTGGAATTATTCGCCTTTGACTTTTAAAGTATATATATATATATATATAGGTGAAGATACATCGCAGCCCAAAAAGATAAAAAAATTTTTGTAAAATTATTTTTTTTGACCCTAATGTTATAGAGGGACGGAAAAAATTTTGGGGTGAAAAAGAGAATTTGCAGTCCCATGATGGAACTGTTGGTGTCGCTTAATCATTACGCTACATATATTGATTCCACCGATGATATCAACCTAAAATAAATCTTTAGAGTAGTCACAAATCAAAAATTTGATAACTGTAATCCTTGTATTTGTATATTTATATTTTATTTTTATGCATTTGTGAACTTGGCAGATTATAAGCAATGGGACATATCGTAGCATTGAGCACAGGGCAACAGTGAACTCGGCTAAAGAAAGACTCTCGATTGCAACATTTTATGCCCCAGGATATGGTGCTGAAATAGGGCCAGCAGCTAGCTTGATCACTGAACGAACTCCGGCAATGTTCAAGAGAATAGGGGTTGAAGAGTATTTCAAGAGTGTATTTGCTCGTGAGCTCGATCGTAAATCTCACCTTGATACCCTTAGAATATGACTGATCAATGCTTAGAGTTTTTGCAACAATAAAATATAGTAACGTACTAAGACTTTAAAAACTAAATAATTATGCAAGGGTAAAGCTACATTGATGGGTTGCTTCATACCCTTAGAATATATATAACTGATCAATGCTTATAATTTTTCCTTTAATAGAATCAGAATATAATAATGTATTACGACTTTGAAAATTAAATAACTATGCAAGGGTAAAGCTCCATTGATGGGTTGGAGCAGGGGGCTAAGTTATGTTGTATTTGAAGCTTTTTAAGGTTTTGTCTTATTTTAACAGAATGGTAACATATCTATAGATACATACAAATTGAGTTTGAGTGGTTTGAGGAATAATAACACACATTTTAGCCTTGAGTTATCATTTTTTTTTTCTTTTAATTGAAATCTTTTTGTGTGGGAGTAAATTGATTGTTTGAGGTTTAATAGTGATTTTCAAAGGTTAATGTAATTTATACAAGTAGAAAGTGAAAGGATAGAAATAAGGGCACAAAAGTATAAAGAGTTGGGTTTTAATCCTAAGTTCACATCTTCTCTCCTAAAGATTTCCAAGAAAGTTCTGTAACTTTTTTTTTTTTTTTTTTTTGCAAAAAACAAAAAAACAAAAAAAACAAAATTTTATAATTTAACTAGAAAAATGAAGCCAAAAATATAAGTTTACAAAAATAATGAGTTTTTTTTTTAGTTATATTTTTTTATTTTATAATATTAACTTCTTTTCTCTATATTTTTTAATTAATGTTTTTAAACAATTCTTTTAAGATATTCAAATTTACTATATTAGTATATTTTTTTATTCATATTTCAAGATTTATAAGCAGTAGATGTATTTTGTTAAAATAAATCCTATAATATATTGTTATTAATTTTACTACATTTATTTATATTATTGTTAATATTCAAAATTTATAGATACAAAATATATTTTTATAAAAATTAATAAAATAATTCAATATATATCTTATATGTTATAATTTCAACAAATAAATAATAGTGAATATAATGTTTTAAAATTCTAAAAAACTAGTTAATATTTATA
>CATIWO010091581.1:0-18637 GCA_949673435.1 Macaranga tanarius | reverse complement strand
GCTATTTCTCAATTAAATCCTAAGAGCTTGTTTAGTGGTTGTTGAGAAATAAGTTTTATTAGATGATCTTATCTCTTTTAAATTAATATTAAGGAAGAACAGAATACTAGAGCTTGTTAGTGTTCATAACCAATTTATTTGAAGAAGTAGAGATTTATCTATTTATATTCGATGATCAATTTGAATGAATCATAACCAATATATCCCTTGACTGGAAGTTTTTAATATTTGATTTATTTCTTTTTAATTTTCTGTCTTATGATTGCTTTGTTTTAATTTTATTTTATTTTTCAATAAACAAAACCCCCCTTTTTAATTTCTTGTTTTTAAAAGTAAAATTCAGATTTAATAATTTGATCAATCTCTTGGGAAACGACTCTACTCAACCCTTGCTACAAATTTTTATTTTTAGAGTAGATTTTTATTTTTGTTGGATTCGACACCCACCAACTGACAATTGCCAATATACACAAACCACAGAAACCACAGTCAACTCAGAAGCACTTCCTTGCCACAATAATTTGATTTTAAAAATACAACAGATAACACAAGGATTTAGATATACTTCCATTGAGCAGTATGGCCTCAAGCAAACCCCATTAAGTTTCGAAATGACACACATCCATTTCTTATTCCTAAACTAGCAAGTCTACCTGAAGCATTTTACATACGAATAAACTACATAGTTCTACATGACTAACAGGTTTATCACATAATAAAAGCTCTTCTTCCTGTTAGCATTTCCTGCTTCTCCTTATCTATGCTAATGGACAGGCTCATAAGAAATAAGACAGCTGCTGCTTTTTAAAAGCAACCGCCTTCCCCATATAAATCATTCTATTGCTTCAACTCGCTCATATAAAGCATCAGCTGCTGCTTTTTAAAAGGATTTAGATATACTTCCATTGAGCAGTATGAACTCATTCTTTATCTTCCGCATGGCTTCAAGCTTAACAAAACCAAAAATAAAATCAGAGAGCAAATTGACAACAGAATAGTACTATTCACCATTAGCCAAAAAAAATCATTAATACACTAGATGCGGATAGCATAAATCAAATCAATACCCGTTACTCATTTAAACAAAAAAAAAAATCAAATTATGCTCATATCAACCACTGGAAAAAGAAAGAAATGTTTAAATCTAAAAAACAGGCATGAATTGAAATATGGGGAAGAGACTAAAAAAATATATTCAAGTGAAACTTTGAGACGCGCTAATATTTCAAGCAAGAACACAAAAAGTTATTACTTCCCACATTCACGAATTGATAATGAATGATGAAGAAGAAGAAGAATGGAATAGTGAATGACCTGAGATAATAAGGAAATTAATCAAAGGTGATACCGCTTTCTCTACCATCAATAACTTGTCTAAGCAAATCTTGCTCCAAATTCTCTAGTGTTACATCATTTTGAGACAACCCTTTACATGTCCATTTCCCTATTATTTACCCTGATGCCAATCCATATCCTACCCCTACCCCTACACCCACACTCAACACTGATAACAGTATGTGTTTCTGCTCCATTTCTTTACTCTCTTTAAACAACAACAACCAAAACTACTACTACTACACTACCAACAACAAAAACAAAAAGGAAACGAAAAAGATGACTTCTTTGAAAAAAAGAACAGATCAAACTGAAAAAGATGATTTCTTTTGTAGAGAAAAAAAAAAGCAACAACAATAAAAACAGAGGAAGGAAAGAAAGGATTTTTCTTTCCTGAAAATCAATGGATAAAAAGAAAACTTGATTTTTTTTTATGTATGTTTGGACAAGAAGTGTTGAAACGTTTGATTTTTTTTTTGTCTGATTCAGACACCAATCGATAAAATATATACCGATTTATATGATTTGCCTCAACCATCATGGAGTACGAGAACCCACTAGGCCTAAAACCCATACTTTGCATCTCCCCAAAAATTCTTAACGCAGGGTTAAAGTACCCAAATGAAGCAAACCCAGAAATTATGGAATTCCAAGTGACAACAACTCTTTCAGGCATTTCATCGAACAGAGATCATGCAATCTCAAATCGGCCAATATTTAACACACCTTCAAGCAAATATTCCAAGATATAGTGTTTTTATAAGATATATCATCAAAAACTGTAAAAAGATCATTAACAGAGTCAAAAATCTTGGAGTACAAATCAAGAAAGCGATTGCCCAGAAAAGTATGAGTATTTAGGCCAACTTTAATCAAATGGGCATGCACAACTTCAGCAAAAGGTAACGACTTCAACGATAAACATGCAAGTATCAGAGTTTCATAGCTAATTACATTCAAATACTGAGCTTATAAGAGATGATAAAATTGGCCATTGCTGGTACAGTTTAAAGTAATTACCTTCAAACTGGCCATTAAGAGATGATAAAAGCTTGACAGTACAGTTTAAAATCCACAAAGTATAGAAGCAATATTGCTGGCACTCTGTCCAGACCAATCCTAAATATAACATTGGTTCATGCAATCAACCTCAAATTATTGCTCTCCACTTGATCCACTCCTCTTACAGGTGTTGATGTCACTTTTCTCCTTTTCTAATGGGAGATGGGAGCCGCAGGTTTTACTTTACTAACTTGAACGAAAACTACTCCCTTGAAACGATACCGATAAGCTTCTCGTCTGTGCCATTGCCGTTACCAATTTGCAAATCTCTAGATTGTTTACGCTCAACTGATAAGTACCGTCTGATTGTGGAAGGAGCAGATGGGATGCAAACAATGAAGGAGATTGTTTCATTGTGGTTGAAGAAGACATGTAATAAGAAGTAACTTCTTGTGATTTAGGTCGCGGAGGATTGATTGCATTGGCATTTTCAATTGTTCCAAAAATTATAGTTATTTGTTAAAACGGAATTTTAAAAAGTGCTTAATTGCTCAACTATGGTAAATTTAAATTAAATAAGTGTATTAGTATGCCTTTTATAGATCAATGGCAATAATTAAAATAAAATTAATCTAATGGTGTTTAGTTTTAGTTGTATATATACAATAGTTGCACTGTAGAATGACTCTCTATTTTAAATTCTCTTGCTTATGGAACTCTCGAATTGGCTTACCGTGGCAAAAGTAACTACTTTACGATTGAGATTAAACTTTTAAATTTTTATTTTGAATATATTTCACCCCTACATTTATACTTTTAAATTTTATTTAACTCTGCCAAAATTTAGCTTCAAACTAATACAAATAATACAGTTTAAAATTAACATAAAAAGTTAGAAAATTTTTAATTCTATTAATATCTCTTTCAATCACATATTTTAATTCATATAGGTTTTTTTTCATCCATATATTATTAATATTGATACATAAAATATGTCATTTTCATGTAATGTAGGGATTAAATAGATTCAAAATTTAAATAAAAAATAATAAAAGTTAAAGAATGCTAAAACTATACATTTGACCAGATTCTTTTGTTCAATTGAGAATTTAATTGATTATTGAACCTTTTATTCAAGAAGAAAAATTTAAGCTAAGCGGAGTAATGAATGTCAGTACAAAATAGTAAAAAAGCTTCTTGTAATATGAAATTTTCTACAAATCATCACTACTTACATGAGCTCAGAGCTAAAACTTTTAACAATTTTGCTTACATTTACATATATCCTTTTGTCTCACATATTTATTTTGCTTCTACTTCAACATCCAGAACAAGCATACACAATGCAAGTGTGTCTGCAATGTTCATAAACAAGAAGTGCGTACAAACTTTTCAAGTTTTGAAGACATAATAAGTGGTGGGTCAAAGAAAGAGATTGCTGCATTTGAAAAATCACTATGAGTTTCTGTCTGCAATTGTAACACCGAAGCTACCAATTTTGAGATTTTTTTTGGTAATATATATGTCAACTCAACAATCAATTATGGTTTCTCTTTGAACAAAACTTCATCACACGTACTCTTCCAAGTTGGATATGAATTTTATTAGCATGCATGACATGTTTTGTTCTCTTTAGCATTAAGAATTTTTTTTTTTTATAGAGACTTTAGCATTAATAACTTTTAAAATAGATAAATATATCTTTTTATTTCTTTTATTAACACCAATAGACAACAATCGGATTTTTACGGAGTATACTGTTAAAAAGAAAAAATAATCTTTAAATTTTAGGCTTAAAGCCCAACAATGGAGTGTTGTTAATAGCACAGGTCCTGCAATTTTGGGAGTGTTTCTTTAGCCCAACATAAGAGTCTTTGAATTTTGGGTTTAAATAAGTTTTGAGGCCTTAATTTTGTTGAATTGTTGTGGTTTTGACATTTTATATTTTCATATATGTTTTTTTTTATTTCATGAACCGCCATAGTTGCAACGGTCATATTAGCATATGCTGTCAATATAAACGTGAAATGATGTTTTCCATGAAAAGATTAGCAACTGCATATTATAGTGTCCCCTGAATCTACATACAAACTTAATTAACGACTTGTTCTCTTTTGGCTATATTTTTGCGTTTCGAATTTGACGGGAAAAGGCATCGCTAGCTCTATGTATTGCTTGATTTGCGTTTTGAATTTGTAACTTGCCTAATCCCTGATGTCCATATTTGTGTAAACATGCGAGACATAACACAAACTGGTTCCCTGTTGCTGGTTCAACAGCTTATACCTTGATGCATGGAAACTTCTACCAATAGACGTTTCCACGTTTCGGAAACGTTTCCGTATCGGAAACTCCTCGGAAACTTCAGGGGCTGTTTTTGTAAATTTAGAAAAAAAAGAAAATACATTTCCAACTTGGAAAATATATTTCTTTAGTATTTTTCTAAATAAGAAAGAAGACATTGAAAAATAATTCTATTTTTATTAACTAAACAAATAATTTCTATAATTATACTATTAATTGATAGTAATAAATAAAATTTTCCAATATTTATATTTAAAGTTATATTTATATATTTTTAATATTTATTTATAAACCCCTACATTTTTAATATTTACACATTTCTCCACGTTTCCGTTTTCTATATTTTTAAAAAGTGTCGTTTTACCGTATTCGTTTCCACGTTTTCCGGTTTTTCCATTTCCGTTTCTGTGCTACATAGGCTTATACAAAATGCTACCCGTATCAACCAACTATGTAAAACGTTCCCTGGATGGGGGAGCTTGGATGTAAGTATGTATGCTTAAGTACCTTTGCCCCAGAAGTGCTTAATCTAATTACATAAGTTCGCTTTGGTAAGTTGGCTTTCGTACGTACAAGGTACCTTCAATCTATTGTGTCAAGTTTAGCTATAATTGTCATTGAGAAGGAATGATGATTTTTTTCAGCTTTCTATCGTAAACTGTCTAAATCATTTTCTTGACAAACTGATATGATATCATGATGTGGCTTTTTGCATATTAGGTGGTTCTAGGTACAGCCTCAGGCCTCAGCCACCTTGGTTACTTGAGATGTATCTAAGTACTGTTAATTGGATAAATATGATTGTCCCGCATGCTTTTCCTAGATTTCAGTTTCATCATCTTAAGTTTCGTTGCTGATGAACTATATGTGAAAATAGAGGCAGCTTCCTACCTATCTTCTTAAGTAGTTCATAGAAATTGTAAATACATACATTACTTGTAATGAAATAGGCTGTTCCTTTGACGCCAAAGGCTGATGTTCTTGAATGGTTAATGAAACTTGTTCTTATAGGAGAATATCCTATAGGCAGGTCAGTTAAATCATACTGGTTTAAGTGTGTGTCAGGGTAGGCTTTACAAGATGGTTGACTAAATCTACTATTTTGTGTCTTAAATTTTCAGCATAAGCATATTTCTTGTATTCTTTCTGGATGTTCTAACGGGATTTTAAATAATCAGTTCAACAAAAGGGTAGGGTGACACTTCCAAGTTCCAAGGTAAATTCCCTATTTTCGACAGTTAGAACTTGTAAGTGCAATTATGGCACTGTCATTTGATCCGAGTGTTTCCTCTTAAAGCTGCAGATATAGAGTAATTTTTTTTATTTATTATTAGTAATTTAAGCTATATATATATATTTGTAGCTAGGCGTGAAATATAAGCGAAGCGAGGACGCGGGGAAATAAAAGCAGCCCTGTGCCGCCTCAAAAACTAGCCGTTGTGAGTTTCAATATTAACAAGGGAGTGAGTCCTTAGCTTCAGTTTTGTGTTTAGGTCCTGAAAGAAATTCTTCTTCTCCTCCTCATCGGAAGAAGCAGCAGCTTAATGATGGCATGAATGATGGTAATGCATATAATATAGTAGTCTTATTTTATTAAAATTAGTTTTAATTTATAAAATTTTAAAGCCATAGATATTCACGTTCCTTATTCTTGTTCTTGCTCTGTTTTGAAAACTTATTGATGAACAGATATAGGTTCCTTACCGCTTTTTGTGAACTAATTCGTTCGTATGGTCGCGAACCCACAGTTCAGATGCATTGATATATGTTTTTATTGATAAAAAAGAAAGGTGATCTCACCTACTTGATGTTTAGCATTCCTGATTTTGGATTATTCAAAAAATTACCTGACATCAGCTGAGATCGGAGAAGCAAATTTTTCTTTATTGAGCACGAAATCGCTTTTCAACAAGTGCCTGTGACATGGATGAACGAACTCCAATCAGTTAGACGATCGTCAGAATTCATAGAATAGATCGATCTAACTCTTCTCGCAGATCTTCATTATCGGTGTTCCACCTTGATGCCTTATGCTAATGTTTATGTTGACAGATTCGTGTATAGACATGAGCATCTTATTTGTATTGGTCTTTATGATATTATCACTGAAGTTCTGAAATCAAGAGGTATTTATCTAACTCTCTTTTCTATTATATGTAGATGGCTGATCTACTTGCTGTTTCATGGAAGATCTTGTGGATATTGTAGATGAAACTCCAAACGTTATTACCGACCCTATTGTTACCCCCCAACGACATTGAAGAGCTTGGTGTTCCTCCAATCACCATGGAAGATTATGATGTTCCACTCTCTTCCCCTACTTATAAGGAAACCGAAGCTTTTAACAAACAAAAGGGGAAAAGAGTGAGGGATTCGGAAGGGACCTACGAACCCGCTACTGAGGAGGGGGATATTCAATTTAAATGCCCGAGATTAGAGGCCTGTCCTAATCTGGTGTCTTGGTTTGATAAGAGAGTTAGAGATCCGAGTATCTCTAATCCCCTGGTTCGTGATCATCTTTTAGAGTGTCATCACCTAAAAAAGGATATGCTCCGATGGGAGGCTACTGATGAGAATGATTTGAAGAGTCAAATCATTTTAAGCATAATGGAGGTATTTTGTTTTCAACTGCCTCTATGTATTGACTATCTCAATCATAATTCTGATGCTTTTTGTCTTTCAAGAAATTTAAAGAGTATTGCGAATGGATGACATTTGTTATATTCATAAGAGCAAGCATAGCCTTGCTGTTCAAAAGATGAATGAGCTAGCTATGGAGCACAAGAGCGATCTTCGTAAAGCCAAGAAGATTTTTCTAACTGTGCGAGTAGAGCAAAACAGTACCCTCTCGAGTTTAGAAATTGAGAAGAAGGAGAATGTGGTTCTCCAAAGTTCTATTTTCTGGTTAAGTTCAACCATAGCTAAGCAAGGTAAGATAATTTTTGCCTACAAAGAAGAGGTTTACCAATTAAAGGAGGCCTGTGCGAATGAGAAGAAGGGCTTCCAAGGTCTAACAGCTAATTTTATACAAGCCATAAAATCAGAATACCGACGAATGTTGTCTCTGTAGCATTCTAATATTGACTTTACCTTAATTCAAAGGATTTCTCTTCGTGACTTAAGTGAAGTGATTCGCAGAGAAAAGGCAGTGATTACCATTGCAGAGAGTCATTCGAATGCTCAAACTAGAGATGTTAGTCCTGTTGCCGAATTGACTACAGCTTCAACATTTGCTGAGGGTCCTTCTATTGGTGGAAGTATCATTCCTCCTTCACCAAAATAATAGCTTATTTATTGCCTTTTTATTTCTCACCTTTATAAAGGCAATTTTGTATCAAACTTTCGGATTAATGAAAATATCTTTTCTCGTTTCCACTATTTGGTTGTATATTGATCTCTAAGTAAAATTTTGTTACGGTTTGCAAGTATCAGATACTTGTTTTATTTGTAATTTTCTTATTTGTCATTATTCGCTTTGTGTAGTCTTCGAGTGTTATGGCTTTTTTCGAATTTTTGCCACTCAAATTCTTTTTTATGCAAGTATGCTTAATGTATTCGAGTAGAAGCACTTACTCGATCTATTTGCGAGTTTAGGAGCTCATCTTATTATTTGTATGAGTATCGATACTCATTTTATTTATGAGTATAGAGACTCATCTTTAATTATTACGAGTGTCGTTACTTATTTTGTTTGTGAGTATAAGGGTTCGTCTTTAATTGTTACGAGTATCATTACTCATTTTGTTTGCGAGTATGAGGACTCGTCTTTAATTGTTACGAGTGTCGTTACTCATTTTATTTGCGAGTATAAGGACTCATCTTTAATTGTTTCGAGTATCGTTACTCAATTTATTTACGAGTATGAGGATTCTTTTTTAATTATTACAAGTATCGTTACTCATTTTATTTGCGAGTATGAGGACTCGTCTTTAATTGTTATAAGTATCGTTACTCATTTTGTTTACGAGTATAAGTACTCATCTTTAATTATTACGAGTATCGTTACTCATTTTGTTTGCGAGTATAAGGACTCATCTTTAATTGTTACGAGTGTCGTTACTCATTTTATTTGCGAGTATAAAGACTCATCTTTTGTGTATTTTCGGATATTAAAATTCTTTATTCTTTTAGAAAAAATGTTGGGATGGTATTTCCCTTTTACAGATTTATAGACACTTACTGGTAGTATTTTCGTAAGCTTTCTATATTCCAATATCTTGGGATGGTATTTCCCTTCAAGTCTTCAAGTCTGTATGCCCTTTTTTCGGTTGCTACGACGACTCGGTATGGTCCTTCCCAATTGGGATCTAACTTTCTAGTTCCTGCATTGCTCTTTCCTATTTTTGCTTTTCGTAGGACCGAGTCTCCTACCTTGAAAGTCTTTGATCGGACTCTTTTATTGAAATAGCGGGTGACTTGTTGTTGTCTAGCTTCGGCTATAGCTGCAGCATGATCTCTTCTTTCTTCGAGCATATCCAATGACATCCTGCAATTGTTTGCATTCTTTATTTCATTTAGGTCTTTATCGATCCTGTATGAAGGAGACCCTATTTTGACAAGGATTACTGCATCCATCCTATAAGCTAATCGAAATGGCGAATCTCCTGTTCCACTCCTTGGAGTAGTGCGGTATGCCCAAATGACATTATATAGTTCGTCAGCCCAATCTCCTTTCTTATCATCAAGACATTTTTTGATGTCCTGTAGTATGGTTCAATTGGTAACCTCCGTCTGTCCGTTAGTTTACGGGTGGGCTACGGAAGTGAACCGTAGCTTTATTTTGAGTTTATAACAAAATTATTTGAATTTGAAGTTATCGAACTGTTTCCCATTATCTGTAATGAGTGTGTTCGGAATTCTAAAATTGTATATTATTTCCTTATAAAAAAATTACAGATTCTTGCTTCCATTATCATTGAAACTGCTTTAAATTCTACCTATTTTGTGAAGTGATTGATTGCAACTATTATAAATTTTTTCTATCCTGGAGCTTTTGGGAAAGGTCCACGAATGTCCATTCCCTAAATGGCGAAGGGCCATGGGCTTTTCGATGGGATTCTGTACTTGGGCTAGTGTATGTACCAGTTATGAATATCTTTGACATTTATCACAACATTGTGCTAATTTTTGTGCATCCTAGGACATTGTAGGCCAATGGTAGCCTTGTAATAGGGCTTTATTGACTAAGGTGGCCTGAGCTTCACGGGCTCCACATATTCCTTCATGTATTTCTCGAAGGATGTAATTTTCTTCTTCAGTCGAAACACACTTGCTCCATAGATGGCTAAATGATCTTCTGTATAGATTTCCATTATGGAGTGAGTATTGAGCAGCTTTTATTCAAATTTTCTTTGCCTGGTTCCTATCGTCAAGGAGCTTTCCTATTTTTAGGTATTCGGCAATAGGTTTAATCCACTCGGCTATTTCATAAGTGGTTAGGACTTCATTCTCCTCAGTAGAGGGCTTAGCAATTTCTTACTTGAGGAGGAGGTTCTGGAACATAGAAACATTTTCTGCTGCGAACTTAGCTATAATATCAGCTTTATTTTCCGCTCTTAATATTTGGACAATCATCCATTGTGTACCGTTTTCTTCAATCCTGCATAGGAGTGAATGAGCTTTATCCGAATATTTAATCATATTTGGATCTTTCATTTCATATGTTCATTTTAGCTAGTTTACTACGAGTTGAGAATCGCAGAGTATTTGGAGGCTTTCCATTCGCACCTTATTTACCAGCTTTGGTCCCGTGATCAGGGCTTCGTATTTTGCAGTATTGTTTGTGGCACCTATGCTATTCTGATAGCATACTCGATTCTTATTTTTTCAGGACCTATTAGGATTATTCCTATACCCGAGCCTTGTCTACACGATGCCCCATCGATATACATTTGCCATAGGTTCTTTTCATTGCTGAGCTCCGCAATTTTAGTCATTTCTTATATGAAATCAGATAATATTTGTGCCTTGATTGCTGTTTGAGGTTCGTATGTTCATCCAGTTGCACTGACCATTGGACTAGTCTTCCGAATATTTTCGGTCTTTGCAAGATCTTCCTTAGTGGTTGACTTATTTATACCACTATCTTGTGAGCTTGAAAATAGTGATGGAGCTTCCTGGCTGTGTGTACTAGGGCCAGTGCTAATTTATCCGTTTCTCTGTAAAAGCTAGTTATGGGGTTGGTTATGGGTTTCAGTTCTACTGATGAGCCTCCTATTGCTCGGAAGGCTTCCCAAGTAAGGACATTAACTATACTTTCATCATCTATGAGTATCCTTTTTACAAAGTAATATTTTATGTATGTGTTGATGACTAGTGTATCATTATGAGGTTGTTTGACATGCAGTCCGTCCTCTGAGGTGATCGTAATTGTCGACATGGAAGAATTGGTTCGTGCCGTATATATCTCTTTTCGTGGTCTTTTCCTGCCTCCTGATGATGATTCACTATCTACGATCATGTTTATGACTCCAGATACATCTCTGCGAGTCTTTTTTGCATTCTTCTAATGTTCAGGGTGAATGTCCGAACTTCTAGTTCGCTTTGGGAAGTCTTCGGTGAACTTTTTCAAAGAACTTGCTTTGACTAATTGTTCTATCTCTATTTTGAGGTCACGATATTCGTCTGTGTCATGACAATGGTCTCGGTGGTATCTGCAGTATTAGGTTTTATCTCTTCTTCCACCATAAAGCGGATTAAGTATCCGCGGGGTTGGTATGTCTATACCGTTTTCCTTAATCCACATTAAGATTTCTGATTTAGGAGCGTATCTCCTATCGTCACATCCTTTATTTGTTGGAACCATATTCCTCTTTTTATTCTTTTTTCTCCTCTTTTCTTCTTGGCCCCCTTGCATCATCTTTTTTCCGCATGTCTCTTGTGTCTTCGTCTAAGTCAATCAGCTTGGTTGCGATAGCCATTACTTTCGAAAAAGTTTGGGGCTTCTTTGTCGTTATCTTATCTCTAAGCTTTCCCATCTTGGTTCCAAATTTTAAAGCATCTATGGCTGATTCGTTGCTCAAGTGCTCAATTTGCATAGCGATTTTGTTAAATCTATTAAGATAACTTTGAAGTGTTTCGTTATCATCTTGCTTACAGAGTCGTAAATCATTGATGCTCTTCTTTTGCGGGATATTGGTAATGAACCGAATCCTGAATTGCTTGATTAATTCTTCAAAAGTGGCTATAGAATTTTTCAGCAGTCTGTGGAACCATCACTGAGCTGTGTTTGTCAGAGTTATGGGGAAGACTCGATACATGATCGCATCGTTAACATTCTGCAACATCATCTTCGTGCAGAACATTGAAACATGAGCTACGGGGTCACCCATTCCGTCATATTGATCAAGAGGGGGAATTTTAAATTTTGATGGTATTACGGTTACCATTATGCTATGAATGAATGGAGTACTCCTATCTAATATACATTCTTCTATCTCATCAGGTCCGGTTCGGACCTTATATAATGTTTCTTGTAACTCACGATTGAAGTCAGTCCTCTCCTTTCTTGGACAATTAGATTCAAATTCCTATTTACAATTGAATTTTTGTCTCCTATTTCTGTTATCACGCGATTCCACTCATTCATTATGGAGTGGCAGTCGATTGTCGACGTTCGCCCCTATGGCTGAAACAGATCTAGGGATAGATGTTCCTGTAGCAGGTGTATCCGTTGTTCCTTGAGTGAAGAACAATATCTGTTGTTATACAAGTTGAAGCTGAGCATTGAGGCTCTGAATTATTTGCTCTCTGGCTAATGGTGGTAAATTGGGTGGAACGAGAGTCTGGCTGGTTCCGTCCGTATTAAGTGGAGTTGAAAATTCTGGCAAGTTTGGAAAAAGAATGGTTGGAACCGATCTGGATATATGCTGGAAAGGAGCATAACATGGTGGAGATATTCCATAAGTTATTCTTGGTTGAGTAGTGATTGTCAATGGTAATGATTCCGATCCAAGAGATTCTGAACAATCGCCTTGGGAAGTTGTTGGACGTACTTGATTGACAATCAAGGTGCTGGTAGATGCTCCACTTTGGCTAGGTGGAGGATCCGAAGTGTTTGCCATGAATTAACACAAGAGATTTTGATGATTGTGGTTTGGAAAATAAAATTGCTCCCACAAATGAGATTGAAAACAAAATTGAGTTCCCACAGACGGCGCCAATTGATGAATGTCAATTTCCTCCAAACCTACAAACACAAGAGAAATACTTGGATGAGCCTAGGATTTTCAATCCGTAGATTCTCCGATGTTTAAGTTAAAGAAAGTTTATTCAAGATGATCTAATAATGAAAGATATGAGCTTATATATAGGCATAATAAAGATATACTTAATTCTATTCGGATTAGTATCATGAGAATCTTAATTTCTTACCAATTAGATCTCTAACCTTTTTGGTCATTGATTATATAGATAGAGTCCTTGTTGGGCTTAGATTCGTGGATATAAGAATATGACATTCTCATATTTATCGCTTACGTATGATAATCTCTCCTTTGTTCCTTGATTATATTTCTTTATTTATTTGGTCTCACTCTCAAGGTACCTGTAGTGACGGCTAATTGTGAGTACAGTGATGGATCCTTCCCACACTTCACCTTTCTGTGTGTGGCCTTTTTGTTCATTTTGGATTATTCCTTTGAGAAACAAAAATGCTGTTGTTCGGAATGCTTCCTCTGATTTCGCATTCTAATTCTGCGAGCCTCTTTTATCAGGCCTGGAGCATTGACCGACGAAGCCCATAATTGGCTTTTCACTGGAAAATCAGAGAGTTGGGCTTCAAACCAACTCAGCATTAAAAATTAATTAATTAAAACCATTAATTTATTAAAAATAAAATTTAGAAATATTTTTAAAATTATTTGAAGTGTTTAAATAATATTTTTATAAATTTAATAATATGAAATTATTTATAAACTATAATTTTAACAAATTAAAATATTAAATTGATTAATAAGTAAAAGTCAATGACAATTCATTTATATTATATATATGTATGTATATATATTTTTCAATTTTTATCTTTTTAGAAAATTTTATTTTATTTATTTTGATTGTAAAATATAATAATAAAAGTCATAACAGTTAAATTGTTGTCTATAAATTCACAGAGGTAAACAAAACAAACAGACGAAACTTTTATGTTACACGGACACCTCTATAAAGAGCCGTGTCCCGTGTCGGAAACGTTTCAGACACCTATACATGTCGGAAACTTATCAGAAATATTTCAGGGCCGTTTCCGCAAATAAAATAAAGTTTCGGGAACCGTTTTTGCAAATAAGATAATATTTCGAGGGCCGTTTCCGCAAATAAAATAAAGCTGACCTCTCATTGGATGAACCTAAATTAGAGACAATATTTTTTAATGAAGATGTCAATGATAATGAAATGTAATTAAGTAAAATATTTTTATAAATTGATGTGTGAAATATTTTAGATAAATAATTATTTATTTATAATTATTGGGAAATTATATATTGTTAATGGTGTTATTATTTTATTTATAAATATATAATAAAATAAAAATTTATTGTTTTGAGTTGTAAAATAATTTTTTATATTTATAAATATTGTTACATATTTTAGAATTATTTTTTATGATAAAATATATCATTAATCATGAAAAATGTATTTTTAAATTGAATCTAATTATAATTTATATAAATTAAATTTTATAATTTTTTATATTTATAAATTTACATTTATATTTTTAATATTTGTACATTAATGCCTATATTTTTAATATTTATAAACTGACTTCGCTATTTTCGTTTCCTCTATTTTCTAAAAATGCCTTTTCCGTATCCGTTTCACCGTTTTCGTTTCCCTATATCGCGTGGGTGCAATCTAGCTTCTACTTTGCACTTAATGTTTATTTTGTTTCCTTCTCCTTCTTTTCGGCTTCGTTTTCCCGCTTTTTATATATATATTTTTTCATTTGCAGAAGCTTCCACGACAATGGCGTCGGGCAGCGGCGATGGTGAGGAGACGTTGTGTTCGCTAATGTGATTAGAGGAAGGGCCTTGCCTTGCCTTGTGTCGAGGTACCTACCTACCTTGTTTGATAATGATACCAACTTCTTTTTACTGATTCTTCGGTCATCTTAAAGTGGTTGTTGGGAATTGTTTTAAATGAATAGGTCAGTTGTTCTTTTTACTCCAAATGCCAGTAGTGTTTCTGAATGGGGTAATGGTGGGACTTTTCCTCTTTTGGAGAATGTGTTATTGGAAGCGTAATAAAACAGAGGTGAGCTAATCACATTTTGTTTACAAACATATTGTACTGTGATCATCGATGAGTCTCTGAATCTAGTTCTGTGTATAATTTATTGTGGAATTAATTTTATTTTAATTTAATTTTCCACATTTTATTTTACAGGGTATATGATTCTGATTCACATCTTAAACATGAAATGACGTTTTCCATGAAACGGTAAGCAAGTGTCCCCTGAATATGCATACAATACAAACTTAATTAATGACTTGTTTTCTTTTTGCCATATTTTTGGCTTTTGACTTTGACAGGTAAAATGAGGTGGCATCATCATCATCGTCGTCATCAGCATCATCATCACCACCACCACCACGACGACGACGACAGATGCATCACTTTTTTCATCATCATAAGTCTATTGACAGAATCTAAGAGAACTTCAGGTTTGTCCTTATTTTTAGATAAATTAATATTTATAAGCTAATGGTTTTTTTCATCATCATAAGTCTATTGGCCTGTAATAAATCACTTTTTCTGGAGAGATTCTTGCATCCAGCCAAGTGGTTTAAGAAGAGACTTGTGCCTGCATGTAGTGTGGCAGCAAGTTCTATGGTCACTGTATTCTGTTCTCTCTTTGATGTTTGTCATTGTCTTATCCTGCACAGGAAATACTGTCTCATGTTTTGTCTTTTTTTAAGAGATGGAATAGTTTCCAAAAGCTTATTTTTATCATCGTTTTTAAGCAGGATTTTGTAATAATTTTGTGGAGTGTGGGTTGAGCTGCATCTTTTAGTGATTTGTAAAGTTTAGTTTTAATTTCGGGTGGCTATATTGTTTGCCTTGGAGGCAGACATTTCATGAATATATCTTCATTGTTCAATCCTCAGCAGAAGTAGTTCACATAGATCTTGGTGTTGCTTTTGAGCACGGCTTGATGCTCAAGACACCAGAGCAAATTGAACCCTCTTATGCTTCATGATAACGTGAGAATTGCTTGCAGGTGTTTCTGCATAAAATGGGCCTTATCCCCCTTAAAAACCTTGCACAACCAAAAGGTATTTCTACATCTTGTCCTTGTCCTTTATCTAAGTATCTAATGTTTGAGCAATGAGTTGTAATAGAACATGATATATATTTACTCCTTTATTAGTAAAAGAAAAAAGTATCCTTTAACTGCTTTCATGTTATTTTTTTGTCGAAATGGAAGCTTTTGAGAAAATGAATTTCTTACTTTAGGAACCTCATCAATGTGGAAGCTGACTGTTGCAGCTGTCCTAGTGACTAGACAACTGCTCCATCGAGTATAACATGGGGAATGTCTATTGATAATTCTCGTTGGAGAGTGGATAATTCATCAACGAAAGTAGAAAAGTCTTACACCCAAATATGTCAATTCTCTTGGCTTAGTGGTTTTATTCGCAGCAGGTCATGGTGTCGAACAACATTTTACTTGCTTTGGCCTAGTTCCATCTTGCAGTAGTATGAGTTACATGATCTTTTCAAACTGCCCTGAACTCATTGCAGCAAGCATATTAAGTGTTTAACATGACCACATTATTGCTTATGTTTTTTCTTTTGTCTCTTGTGCAGTGATCATCTGCTGGAAATGGATAATGATCTCAAGACATGTTTGGAAGCCTCTCAGGACAAATATGAAAGGAATAAAGATGCTGCACGTGAATTGAGAAGTGTAAATGGGCAGGTGCAAAAAAATTTTTTTTTTCCTCTCTGCGGGTGAGTTTCAGCTGTGGTGTACCTCTACTGAAACTAAAACTAATTTAAGTTGAAGAATTAACATATACGACATGGGTGTGACAAAAATAAAACCCAAAGAAAAACCTTTGTAAGTTTCCCAATCCCTGATGTCCATGTCCGTGTAAACATGTGAGACATAACACAACTGGTTCCCTGTTGCAGGTTCAACAGCTTAACAAAATGCTATTGGTATCAACTGACTATGTCAAATGTTTCCTGGATTTGGATGTAAGTATGCTCGAGTACACTTGCCCCAAAAGTGCTTAATCAGATTGCATAAGTTTGCTTTGGTAAGTGAGTTGTGCTGCATCTCTTCTTAGTACAGTAAAATGGAATTCAGTGTTACAATATTTCAGTGATGTGTAAACTTCAGTTCTAATTTCAGGTGGGCTATATTGTGGGCCCTGGAGACCGTTATTCTATGAATATCTTGATTTATCAATCCACTGCAGAAGTAGTTCACAAGGATCTTGATGTTGCTTTTGAACAGGGCTTTTGATGCTCAAGACACCATAGAGGGTTCGCTTTGTTCCTGCCATTTTCATTCCCTTTTTGCATTTTCTTAGTCTTGTTACTTCTATTACATTTTCTAATTTCAGGTTTGTCCTTATTTTTAGATAAATTATCATTTATAAGCTAATGGTTTTTATCTTGGTTGAAACAACAATGCAGACCTGTTGCACTTCACTTTTTTTTGGAGGGGTTCTTGCATCCAGCCAAGTAGTTTGAGAAAAGAATTGCCTGCATGTAGTGTGGCAGCAAGTTCTGTGGTCAGCTGACTATGTCAAATGTTTCCTGGATGGGGAACTTGGATGTAAGTATGCTGCATTAGTTATAAGCATAGAAATTGTTTGCGCATCTTGAATTAGTCATGGCTTGCAGCTAAATGAGACTCCACACTTCTTAACATTTCAAAGTTAAACATATAAGGTCTTCTTAGCTTGCAAATCTGGTGCTAAGGTATGATGCTGATTACTATGATGCTTCCTTAGAATATAGTGATTACATAGCGATAATTTTAAATGCTAGAGTCTCTTAAAATTGATTGCGAATCTCTTGATTCATGCTGTTTTGTGTAAAATCTTTCAGTATCATCATATATAAATGGGAACCTAGCTACTCTGTTTTCACCTTATCTTAATCTAAAGTTGGTAGGAAAATGCACCCTCTTATCAGATCTAGCAATCTGTTAAATCTCTTCTTTGTGTAGGTGCATGAGTTCAGGTTGTGTCAACCCATCTTAAGGGATGGATTTTAAGTTTGAACAACCTGTGAAGAATTTTTATCTCATTTTATCCCAAAAGTGCTTAGTCAAATTGCATAGGTTCGCTTTGGTAAGTAAGTGGATTGAGCTGCATCTCTTCTTAGTAAAGTAAAATGGAACTCAATGTTGCAGTATTTTAGTGATTTGTAAACTTTACTTTTAATTTCAGGTGGGCTATATTAATGCTTCTAATAAAGAAATTAAAGCAAATTGAAAAGTAAGAAAAATAAGCAGCTATACAGTTACCAACAATCAACAACGCCGTTCAAATTTATGAACTACAGCAAGCAGATCTTATTATTTGCCTCAGTACCCTTAATTCCTTTAGCCATAGAAAACATGAAACCAATAGAAACCATACACAGTTCAGAATCGTTTCACCGAAATTTATTGTTATTTAGCAATGAACAACGGAATCTGTAAACCAAAGATCCAGGAACAATGTTCAAATATAAAGGAAGCCAATGACCCCACCTCACCTAATTGTGGCCATGCCCCAAGCAATAAAACCAGATAAAATATTACCAACAAAGGTATTAGCAATTCAACTGACGACAAGCTAAACTTGATTCAAGATTCGCGTGACTTCACAATGTTCTGACGACTGATCGGATACATCACCATTGGTGGTCCTGCAGTACGGGGCCATGCCTGGAATTTCTTGTCAATTTCTTCCTACCATTCCCTGTTTGCAACTGTATGAGGGGTAGTGCCTGAGTTGCAAAAGCAGAAACAAATTAGTGGTAAAGATGAGTGCTGCAA
>CATIWO010091491.1:0-17809 GCA_949673435.1 Macaranga tanarius | reverse complement strand
ACTCTAACTATTCTAATTAATTACTAATTATACTAACTAAATTAATTATTCTAAATATCAAGTTTAATTAGGGTTCATTAGAATTACAATTCGGAAATCATCAAGAATTACAAGAAATAAACAATTGATTACATGAATTGATTATAAACATGGTATAAGGAATAAATGCAACTCTCATTGTCAATTAAAGGTAATTTTATTTAGAGTTTATAGACATTCTCATGTTATTGTAGAGATAAACAAAATCCATAAAATTACCATGCAAGGTAGGGGTGGCCGAGGGCCGGTTTCGGCCCGGAACCGAACCGGAACCGGCCCGGTCAAACCCATAACCGAAACCGGTCAAACCCGGAACCGGGCTGAACCGGCCCTGAACCGAGGGTGGGACCGGTTCAGGGCCGGTCCCACCATTTTGGAACCGTGAACCGGCGGTTCCGGTTCGGAACCGGCCGGTTCAGGTTCTGAACCGGCTAGTTCTGGTTCATTTTATAAAAAAAATAAATTATATCAAAATTTTAAAAAATGCAAGTTACAACTCTTTATAAAATTCTACATAATTTTCTCTTACTCGTGGTATATTTTGTTTTCTAAAATAATATAATTTTTTTACAGTGCGTAAAAACCGAACTGAAAAAATAGGAACCGTGAACCGGAACCGGCCGGTTTGGAACCGGCCCGGAACCGGGGTTAAGCCGGTTCCGGTTCGGTTCCACCTTAGGTCGAACCGGAACCGGCCGGTTCATGAACCGTGGCCACCCCTAATGCAAGGTTTATACTTTTTTCTTTAAATATAAATCCTTGTCTCTAAGTGATTTCATAACCTTTAGTGAATTCAATTATATTTCCACCAAAATGCACCAACTCTCATTGCGCACATATTTGATTAACAAGTCATATATAGTGGCCAATCATACACAATACATTCAAACTCACAATTAAATTCAAATCATTCATATAATATATAAAATAAAAAATGTAATTCATTGATTCATTCTTCGTTGCAATTCTAACAAACAATGGCTTAACCAAGATACATGATAAACACAATTAAACAATAATAAGAAGGTAAATAAAATACAAAGTACTAAGAGAGAAAGATAGAACTTTGAATGTAGATAGCCTTTTTGATGATTCCTTGACTTGCTTGAATGATCTTTACTTGAATATTTGAATTACACTAATAATACTAACTAAACAAAACTAAAACTTTTGATAAATAAACAAGTGTTTTCTGATATGTAATTTTTTCTCTAAAATGCAGCCAATACATGTATTTATAGGCCTCCTAAACATCCAAACTCGTACACTTTCGGAAAAAGAGAAAAATTGAAAGGGTGCAAAGAAAAGGTGTTAAAACTACTCGGCACATTGTACCGAGTCGAGTGTGAGTCGGCACGGGCTACCTCTGTCACGACTCGACATAGTGGCATGAGTCGGCACAGGCTCCTTCTCTTTGGATCGAGTCGGCACAACTCCATGGGACGAGTCGGTACAGGTGGTTAAGTCAGCACAGCTCCTTGCTATCATGAGTCGGCACGCCCGGAATGAGTCGGCATGCCTCCTGAAATGCATCCTTTGAACTTTTAATCACCAAACTTCATCCCAATGAACTCCCAATCAACTTTAAGCTTGAGATTAGTCCAAATGAACCTACAAAGCATATAAATAACATAAAATCATACCAAAAATACAAAACAAACAATAATAACATGTAATTAAATATAATGCAAATGCAGATTAATTAAAAAGTCAATAAAATGATCCTAAATTAATATGCTATTTTGCATACTATCAAATTCCCCCACACATAGATCTTGCTTGCCCTTAAGTAAGAAATAAAAATCTAAGCAAGAAAAATAATAGAAATTTCATCCTCTCCAAAAGAAATGTAGCCATCTTAACAAGTCATTTTAATAATGAAAGAAATTTTATAGAAAAAGATAGTTAACAATTAACTTTCAATGCTCAATAATGATAGAGGAAAACAAGTCTCATAGCATAGGCAACAAATTTAACACATTATCTCAATCTATTAATAACAAAATCAAGAATACAAAGTCAAAGTGCTAACCAAGCTATCTAGCCAAAATATTCATTCTTTAAACTTAAGATTTCTAAAAACACAAGTAGCCTTTTGGGATAAAAATCAAGCACACGCATAGACTAACATTTCTCATGGTATTTTTAGACACACATTTTTTTCCCTTTTTTTTTTTACTAGTGGGTGCATTTTATGCTCCATCCCACAAATTTTTCTTATACTTGCAATGTCGCATACTCTTTCCGAATGAATGTAATTAAGGAGCAAACTCACTTACACACAACTTACTCAAGATACATCATATAATAAGCATATATTTTCTCTTTTTAAAAAAAATTTACTTCTTATTTTTTTCGTGTCCTCATCCATTATAGAAATGCTAATCTTTCGTATTATGGCTATAGTTTCCCTAAAACTACCCAAGTCCTAAGAAACTAAAAACTTTTCGAGAAATCTCCTCCAAATTGCTGGTATGGCTATCAAAATCATGAGCATCAGCATGTAGGTTCCAGATCCAAGTGGTAGTATCTACTTAAGCTTAAATCCTTAACATCCTACCCTTAAGCATAGTTAAAAAGTGGACTAAAAATTCTCTAAATTTTGAAAATAAGAAAAAGAGATAATAAGGAAAACTTAAAGACTATACTAAATAAGACTTTTAAAATTCTATCAATTGAGCATAAAAAATTAAATATTAACATGCCATAAAAGTAAAACTTCAATCAAAATTAAAATGAACTTAGAAAAAAAGCATGCTTATTATTATGGAGAAAATAAAGTAAATATGCAAAATAAACATGGCAAATATGCAAAAATAACCTAAACATAAATAAATGACAATATGAACTATGCATAACAACTATTAAACATATACAAAATAAAATATAACACTAACATATATAATAACTACTACTAAATACCCATTCACTACTAAACATCCCTTCCCCCAAACTTAAAATGCACATGGTCCCCAATGTGAAACTTAAAAGAAAAAGTAGGGAAAAGGAAAAACTCCCTCAATCTTCCGAAGGAGATGGTGGTGGAGACTCAATGGTATGGCCGCAACGTGCAAAGTATTATTGTATCTTGTATTCCATCCTACATTGGAATTGACGATTGAAAGTCTCCATTCCACTCAATTATTATTGCATTGTTCTTTGGTTAGCCAAAACTTGCTCCCAAATAGGCATCTCATGAGTAGAAGAGCCACTTGCACCTCCTTGTAAAGGATAAGAGGAAATAGGTGCATCATCATGAGGCACTTCTTCTTGAGTCTCATCATCTCCTGCATTATGCTTTTCCGTATGAACATCCTCTCCAACATGTGCTACTTGAGCATGCTCCTCATCATCTTGATTACCTACAAAATATGGATGGGGAATACCCCTCCAACAAGACCTTGTATGTTCAGGAATAAATTGAAAAGAAGCATCTACAACTTCACCTCTAACAAATGCTTGTTTAGTGAAGTAAGAACATGGTGCAACATTGTCAAGTGCATCAAAATTAACATTAAAAGATTTGGCAATGGTAGTAATAACATGACCATGTGTTAAAGGAACGTCTTTACGATTACCATAATTCAAGAGTTAATTAAATATCCAATAAGTCCAACAGACTTATTTTCTATTGTGAATGCACCACATCAAAAACATTTCTTAAGCCAAAACTCGATTGAATTAGGACTTATGAAACACAACACAACAAAGCACCTTATGCAACAACTAAAACTTCAAATCCTTAATAAACATAGCTTTGCCATTCTTTGGGCTAAAAGTGGTGGCAAATCGGTCAAGAAAGTCCAAAATTCATTAACATTAAAGGACTTGGGCATATTGCACATTCCATCTTTTTTAAAACCAAACACACATTGCATGAAGGAATAGGTAAGTTGATGGGATTTCCCTAACATCCTAAACTCAAGGATATGTGAATAATTAGCATTAACCTCTAAGGATGTATAGAATTCTATAATCAAGTCAACAAATGCGTGTTCATGCATAAAAATAAATTTCTTAAGACCATAATTAGTTAGTAATTGAGTAAATGAATCATGCATGCCAATATCTTGAAGTCAAGAGGTAGGAATGTATTTCCAACCAATAATTTCCCTAAATTTATTTTTAGTGAACCTATCACCTTCAATATAAGAGAGGATAGGAAACTTAGCTTAATATGTGAGTTGCAAATTCTCTTCTTGAGGCTCCTCTTCATCTTGATCATCCCTCCTTAGCCTTGAGGATAAAGATCCTTTGGTCCTTCTCATTGTAGGTTATACAAAACAAAGTGAAAAAGAAAAGAAAAGGAAAAGAAGGAAGGGTTGGGATTGGTTCGGCTATGGAGAAAAGAAAAGAGAAAGGGAGAGTTGGAGAAGAAGAAGAAAAACTAAGAATAAATAAATAGATGAAAAGTACAAGGAGTGGTGGAGAGAAGATGAAAGAAAAGCAATATTGTAGAGAATGAGTGAATTGAAAATGAATTGGGTGTTTAAATAGAAGAAAAAGAATTGAAAAAGAGAAGAATAGAGAATATAATATTAGTAGTCAATGTAGTTTTCAAATTGGGAAAGAAAAAAGTTATGACAAAGGTGAAAAGTTATGTCCTTATGGGAAAAGGACATGACCTTTCAAAATAGGTATTAAAATAGGAGTAGTTATTTTATGCAAAAAGACAAGAACAAATAAAGATAAAGTAGTAGAATTAAATAGGAATTAAATAAGTGAAACAATTAAAAATTACAAAGAAGATAAAATAAGAAAATTACGAAAAGAAAAATAATGAAAATTCGTATCTTTTGAGTATTTTTGGAGAGCTTTTGATCTTGATCGAGATAGAAATTGGGAGGTATTAGAAGGTCTTTTATTCATTGGAGCTTAATTGGTAAGCTTTTCTTATCTTATTGATTATTTTTAGTTGAGTTTAATTGGTTGTAATTTCGGGTCCTGTTACCCTATTTTTCAGTCCCATTTCCTTAGTCATCACTTGAGCTATAGAGCTCTAATTTTAGCATGGTTAGATTCTCTGAAAACTTCAGAGAGTCCTCTAAAATGTTTATATTTTTTGCTTAAATTGAATCTGCTATTAAGAGGGTCGAATTAGGCAGATATTTTATTGCTCGCACTGATGCCCTATTCTACCCGAATGGACTTAAAAATTCATAATTAATTCTCTTCATATGCTAATTATGTGATTTTAGTTGGTAATGAAATTAGACCCATATATATAGAGTCTAAATTAATTTGGTGATTATAGGAGGTGTTTATGATTCTTAAGAGCATCATGAACTTTATACATCAAACATGCCAGCAGTAGCATATAGGTTGATTTGTGAATTTTCTAGTGTATTGGTTAGATGGTGATATCTAGAGTTCTAGAACTCTAAATTTAGCTAAGTTTGATGCTATGGAAACTTTAAGGAGTCCTCTATAATTTTTGTGTTTTCACCCTGAGCTAAATTTGTAGTTAAAGTTAACTGGCAGGGCTTGACATTTTCTTACTCTTGCTGTCAGCTCTGTTTTATCCGGATTTAATCAAAAATCTATAATTTATTCCATACATGTCTGATTTAAGTAATTATAATTAAAATTGGAAGTAGACTCATATTTCTAGCTTTAATATTAGTTTCATGATTCTTGGACATGTGTGTGAATTATTTGGATACATTGAACCTTGAACTTCAAGTTGCATCTAGTTGTATTTAGTTGAGTTTGATGCAAGAGTCATGTTTGTTATGTGGTATTGATGTGTAGTTATGTGTAGGCATTTATAAGGATAGAAGAGATATCAATCACTAGAAGAGCTTTGCTTTTGAAGGAGTTAAAGGCTTGAGGTAAGTAATTATTAAACTAATGCTTACATATATTGATTTTTAAGTAACCATAGTTATTTAACTATATTGATCTGTGTATGCCATTAAAGTGGCAAGAATGATGAATATGTGATTATATTGATGTGAGAAAGAATGATAAAAATATGTATATATTATTATAGACCATTGAATGGTTGATTAAGAAAGCGTTGTGGTGAATTATGAAAGATACTACATATATGTTGAATTATTAAAGCCACTTGAGGTGGTATACTTTGAACATGAATTATTATGAAAATGATGAAATATATGCATATGGCATTATGTGAGTAATGTGAGGAAAACGTGTGAGTGTGGAGACTGAGCTGGGCAGAGAGCCTCCACAATTTGAGACTGAGCTGGGCAGAGAGCCTCAGATGTGGCCATTCATGTAAGATATATATACGTATGAGATCTGAGACTGAGCTGGGTAGAGAGTCTCAGGAATGGCCACTTGTATATGAAAAAGAGAAGAAAAAGAAAAAGAAAAAAAAGTGAGCTTTGTATGAAACATGTGCGACATGTGTTGAGAACTCTGGCCGGATACTAACTTACATAAACATGCATTTTTACGCCATATCTACATATATGTTGAATGAGAGGATTATATTGGTGGATTGCTTGGAATGTTATGAATTGATGTAATTGTGACATTAACAATTGAGATTTGGTGTTTGAATATATTTTGTGGTATTTGAATGTTGATTTGGAAAGAGATGTGATTGTGTATTATTTGAAATAGGTGTTAATGTTCATCTATACACATCCACATATATATATTATTAAATGTTAATTGTTGTGGGAAATATTGAGCTGTTGAATAGTTATGAAGTATTTGGAATATTGTGTAATTAGATTTACAGGTTATTGAACACGGCCATGTGGTTTTAGATGGCCGTGTGAGAGAAGTCAATGTGTATGAAAGGAATGACTAACGAGCAGGGTGACTCGGCACACCGTGCTGAATAAAGAGTGAGTTGGCACGATGTGCCTCTATGCCGACTCGACATGCCGGCACGTGCTTGGCTTGGCTTGGGGAGGAGTGGCACGACTTGGTACTAAGGGCCGAGTCAGCACCGAAGGCTACTGTCCCGACTCGGCACGCTAGCCCAAGTCAGCATGCCCTTGATTTTTCACTAAGTTTTTTTTTCTAAATTTTTGGATACCGAACTTGATTCCAATGCACTCTAATCAATTTTTTTTTACATTAGATAAGCTTTATAATTAAGCTATTTCTTTATAGTTTTTGTGAAGCAAGTTAATTCTATATTATTCCTTAATTAGTTCTTGAAGAGTACTATATGTATGCTTATCTTAATAATTGCTTATTGAGCCGCAAGCTCATTCCTTTGCAATTGTAGTTTTCAGGGCATAGTTAGCTAGAGTTGAAGTTTGTCCCTGTAGAGAGCTCAGGTAGGTCCGAGGAAAGCTTGGTGCAGTCATTTCCATCCTCATGCATAATCAACCTGGCGATGACTCAGTATGCTGAGGCGATGTCTCAGTATGCTAAAGAGGCATCTCAATACTGAGGAGGCATCTCTGTGGCACTGAGGAGGCACCTCTGTGGCCAGTGCCTATGACCAAGTGGACTTAAATGCAAAATTTCACAACCTAAACTCAACCAGAAGCATGTTAACACCCATATAAAGACTTAAGTCACTTAAATTAACCTAAAATGGGTTAAATGGGATTTGTTTTACCAATGATATGTGTGACTTAGTTACAAATATATGTAACCATGTAATTGAACTTAATAATTGAACTTGGAGTTGGTGTGGATCCATTAGTTCTCAAAGTAAAGGATAATTGGAAAGTTTAATACTTAAGATTGATAATGAATATAAATAATATCAAATCTTAACCAACCTAAATGTCGTAAGGTTGAAGATTACAAGTTTGTTCAATCATAAAGCATGATAATGTCTGATAAACTTTTAAGTCTCCGAATAGAGACCAAATTCAGGTTGGATGATAAATTACTCCTAGGAAATATCAAAATAAATATATGAGATACAAATCAAAGTAAATGGCATGTTCCAAATGTATATGGAACCAAATTCTGTAAGATTAAGAGTGTGATATTATGATGTTAAGTAAATGAATATATATATATATATAAGAGTATAGTCGAGAGTGTGTTGGCTAACCTAATAATAACTGTCTTTGAGACAGCACATGGATTCAGATATGCTTTTACTGTGAATCTGTGTATTTAATAAGTATGCTTTGATAATTGATATTATGAGATATAGTCAATGAGGACTGTGATATAAAGTTAAGTTATGGGACTGTGGTTTGTGATACATATGATTCACAAAGTTGTCTAAGAGTAATATTATGATATGGTGATAATGTATATTATACAACAAATACTTATGAACATAAAATAAAGATTAGAAGCTCAGCAAAGTATAATATACATCACAAAGAATACAATAATCAAAATATGGGAAATGAGAATTAAGAAAAGGAAATTATACTAACATACAATGAACCATTATATTATAAAAATATCAAGCTTAAACGTAAAATATTATATTGATGATAATATTCAAAATGAAATGAAATTATGTGTTTAAATTTTGAGCACTCAGTTTTATTTTTCATTATTTGTTATTGTTATATTTATTCTATCGTTTCTTGAGTGCTCTTTGATGATTGAGCTATTATTATTATTCTTTTACACTCACTGGGTAATTTTCTTACGAAATTACTCTCTATTCTTTTAAAATTTTTAGTATGGGTATATAGTATCGGTTTAGCTAGTATATGAGATATGGCTGGGCAGTGGACCACGATGACCTATGAGGTGACCGAGGTAGAGACTCTAGTGAAGTATGTCATATGTCATGATGTTGATGTTAAGATGGTTTTTCAAGTTACAATTGAGCCTATAGAAGCTTCAGTCTATTTGTCAGTCATTAGGGAGGATTATTTAGACAGTCTATGCACCACCATCTAGGTCTTTTACGAGACCACCACTGATGTTCAGGTCACTTTGACTTAGATTTGAGCAATTGGAGGATGAGGTTACTTGTAACATCCTGCCCTAGAATTAACTAGTTTATAGATAGATTTATAGATTAGATAGTATTAAAAATAAGTTTTGAGGGTTATTTTAGTGCCTAAGAATAATATAGGGGTCTAAATGGATATTTTATTTCGAAAAAAAAGGGAAATAGCACTGTAGCTCTTCCCCTTCTCCACATATTCTTCCTCTTCAAGACACCATTTTTCTTTCTTTCTTTATTTCTCATTTTCTCACCATTTTCTTTGCTTCAATTATCTTCAAACGTCTTTCATCAAGAATCAAACAACAAATTCCAAGCTTCATTTAGCAAATTCAAGATTTATATATATAAATTTTGGTAATTTAATGTTTATAAACCTTCAAGCTTTTAGATTATTCAAAAATGGATGTTTTGGATTGAATTTTGAGTTTTAATACATTGGTATATCAAAAACGGACCCCTATGATGTTTAGAATGGTGTTTAGGATTGAATTGGGTTGATTTTTGGTGTTTTGGCCAAAAACAGAGTTATTTCTACATTTTTGAGGTGAACAGGCAATGCCTCAGCATTGAGGAGGCACCTGAGTGCACTGAGGAGGTGCCTCAGTGCATTGGGGAGGCACCTGAAACCCTAATTGAAGCTGTTTCGAACCATTTTTTAGGTCCTATACAATATCTTTTAGTCGTAGATTGAATAAGTTGAGTAAATTAAGATGTAAGCTTGTATTCTTATATTTTTGCTTCTGGATGTTATGAGCAATCTCAACCCCAGTTGTAGAACTTAGGCAAGAGCCAGATAGGTATAGTCATTTACTTTAGCAAGCTCAGGTGAGTGGTTATATGTATATAAAATTAGTTTTGAAACTAAGAACATATAAGTATATATATGTAAAGTTATTAATAGGTTTTCTATGATTTAATTACTGATGTTTCCTTACAAATAGGGTTTTATCGAGTATCAGTTTGAAAATATAGTTTTACAAGTTACTTAGCTTTTATATCAAAAACTGGGAACATCTGGCATATAATTATTATTGATATAGCAAAAGTAATTTAAAGTAAGGATATTTTAATATTTTTCAGTAATATATAAGTATCAACTTTATGATTTAGCAAGTATGTTTTATCAACTTTATGATTTAGCAAGTATGTTTTCCCTATATAACTTTTTATTTTTGGCATTTTAGTAGAGAGCGAGCTAAAATATTATTTGTCTCTTGCCTTTAAAATGTGAAATTTGAGCATGCCATATGTGTGAGGTAAACCAACCGACTCGAATCTTTAACTTCCTACAAACTATTAGTTGTAAACTAAATAACTTAAGCTTACTGGGTTTTTAAACTAGTTGTTCAATAGCTACATTTAATTAATAATATTTGGAAAAAGCTTGGAAACTTAAAAAAGTAAACTGGAGAATCAACAAGATAAACTAAAGAATTAATGCGAAAAGCTAGAAAATTAATATAAAGAACTAGAGAATTATTGAAAACTGTAAAGATTTAATTACAGTTATTGTAATGATAATTATAAAATTTGTGTGCAACAAAAAATATAAAGACAAATCACAAAAGTAAATTGAAAATGATAGTAGTTAAAATTTGATAAGGTTGGTTATTACTAAATGTCGTTGGAGTTGTTCCCTCTCTTCTGCTTCCTATCTCCCTTTTAAAGCTTCAATAAAATAGCCACCTCCTAAAAGATAGTTCCTACTTTTTTTTTTTTTTGAACATCTAGATGGAGTGGTTAATTTCTAACACCACAAGGGGGGAAACCAAAGGAGTGGGGTTCGATCCTTGGTCTCTACAATATATGTCCACACCTTTTGCCACTTTCCTACTTTAAACACATCTTCTATTATCTATATTTTTCTCCACCACTTCATCTCACTAACAATACACTTCTACTAATGGTACAAAATATCCCACAACTCATCTAATTAATGAATTCCTCTAATGATAATAAAAAAAAACCCATAACTCTATGTAATTAATTAATTAATAGTAAAATTCATTGTTCACTAACTTTGACTTAAAATTTTTAAATTTACAGTCACTTAGTTTTTTTACTTTAATTGCTTCGTGTTTCATATAACACTTTTTTTTTTCTTTTCATTTTTATATTGTTGATTATTGGCTTTATTCTTGGTGAGGGTAGCTAGTTGTTTGTACTAATAAGAGGTCCATGCTCTTCATCTGTGCAAGAAGAACTTTTACATTATCTTTCGTGAAAGAGAGTAAATTGCAACAATTTTTTCTACCTTCTGGGATTCATACACCTATTGTTTGATTGCAGTGGGAATGAGTGAATATGTGGCATGCTGAAATGTTTACAACTTTTCTTTACAAGAATAACATTGATAAGATTGGAGTATTTGTTATCAGTCTATGTCATGTTCTTTACTTCTTTTTATGAGTAGTGATGTGACTTTAAATCAAATTGGTAGGGGTAGGGAGCCATCAAACATCTATAGTATATTTCAAGGGATAAATACATAAAATGGTATCTGAACTTTTTCACTTTTGCTATTTTGGTATTTGAACCAATTTGTTTTACAATTAAGTGTTTAAACCTCTTAACAATTTCTAAAATGGTGTCTCTAACATGTTTTATAGGTTAAAATGACTATATGTCATATTTTAAACGGTAAATTGACTTAAATACCCATCTTTAATATTAAAAGTTATTTACTTTTTTATTCTAATAATTTTTTAGAAAATTATCAAAATATAAAATATTATTTTTATTTATTAAACAAAATTAGAAATTTTAAATATTATTTTTTATTTTTAGTTTACTAATTATAGTGGCTGAATTTAATTTTTTATTCATAATTTTAGTCAAACTAAATTTTGATTCACTAAAAAAAAAAAATTTTTTATTTTTAATTATAATAAATAAAATTGTATTTATTTTTATTTTAGTTAAATTGTATTTTTCTTTTCACTCTTTTCAGTTTAATATTTTTATTTTTTTTATTTTTTATGATAATATTTCTATCACACCTGTGTATTAAATACATACCTGTTATGCACTGCATTCACATATTATATTTTTATTAAGTGAATTAAGATAGGATGCTTGAATTAAAATAGGATAAACTTGTACAGTTGAGCTAGGTTTAAGATTTAATTGAGGTTAGTACTTAGTTAAGGAGAAAGAATTTTTAAATTTTGATGACACTCAATTTGAGTAAAATTAAGTAAGAATAAATAATATGAAGTCCAATTGAAGTAAAGTTTAGAGAATTAAAACATTAAGAATTTATGGACTTATTTTGTCATGAATTATAGGCTTATAGTGATCAATTAAAAGTTTGAGGATTTACAAGTAAGAAAATCAAGTCAACAAGGACTAAGTGGATATTTTACAAATTCAGCATATTAATTTGTGGCTGAAGACTTAGTATCAATCATGAAGAGAGTAAAGAAAGGAAAAGAGAGAAAAGAAAAGAAAAGAGTGGAAGAAGAGAAGATAGAAAAATTACTTGAATTCTTCAAGAGAGCTTATTTTTCTAAAGAAATTTTAAGGTTCTAAATCATTTCTAGGCAACTAACATCAATTTTTAAGGTTGTAGAATTTTAATTTCTTGGTGATTTGGAAGTTTTGGTTGATTTTGTTTGGGGTTTATATGATACTATTTTCGGGTCTGATTATCCTAGTTTTTCAGTCATAATAATTTGATGATATTTTGAGTTAGGAAGCATGAAATTGAGTGTTCTTTTAATGATATGGAATCTTTAAGAGTTATCTAAAACTTTCCCTTCTTGAGCTCGAGCTGAATCAGCCTCTATATTAGTATAATCAGAGGAAATATTTTATTGCTTAATCTGTCAACATAGTTGAGCTGATTGTAATTCGACCTATATAATATTTTTTGTGGTTATCTAATTGAAGTGAATTTTTTATGGCATATACTAGATACATAAATATAGGTCTATATAAAATTTGAGCTTAAAATTCTTTGTCAATAATTCCCATAATTTTTTTAAAATTGGCTCTGAATTCTGTCCCTTAAGAGTAATTGAACTAAACTTGTGAAATTGAGTTTTATAATATGATTTGCATATCATTTGGGGGCTGCATAATATATCAATAAGAAATTTCAATATTTGGATGAATTATAATGGAATTGATTGATTTAGGTGCTGAAAAAGGAAAAGGAGTTGCAAGTGGGAAGTAGAACTTTTGTTGAGCTACTTGTGTGCAATTAAGGCTACATTTTTGTGAGTAGATGTTCAAGCCTTTCAAACTTTATATTTCATATTTATATAGCTAAAATGAACAAGTTTATATATGTTAATTTTATGAATCTGAATTCATGTTATTCCAGATTATTTTCAAACCATATTTGTTATGAATTTAAATTATTGAATTGAGATTGAAGCATTTCAAATAATTATGGTTTCAAGATGATTATTTTAATATGTGATTATTCTATATATGGTTATGCAATCTGATTTAAAAGCATTTTATTAAGCTTAAGATTTGTTTGAATTTTTTTACTTTAATTATGAAGAGAAATAGTTGGTTTGACAACTTTCTTGAACTATAAATGTATTGCTGATATTTTGTTTGAATATTTGATAGAAATGATATTTGATTTTATATATTACCACCCTATATGAGATGTATGGATGTTTTGAGATGATATATGCACATTTGAGATTGTTATAGTTGCTATTGCGCAATAGACAATAAGGCACTTGATTGCAGGATGGTGAAGGGAGAAGGGTCGTACTATGCTAATGTAGTTGAAGGGTTAGACGTCAAGTATGCCTAGAGAGTATAATTGTGATGGCCTGTATGTTATGGCTGATTTGTGATGCTCGTTACAGGGATAGTTAATATGAATGAAAGTTATATTGATGTTTCTACAGAGTGTGTTTTACTAGTTAAACTTTATATATATTTATTTGATGGAAGAATGAGCTTGGTATTTTGAGAAGAATTATAATATGATTTCAATTGTTCTTCTTCTTCTGATTTTTGTGAAGTTTATTATATTTGGTTTATTTAAATTGTTTTCTGCTTGTAGCATCTATTCACTAAGTATTTTTGTACTTATTTTACTCTGTTTTTCTAAAAATTTTCAGCTAGGAAGGCTTGATAGTGGATTCTGGGATAGGGAGTATCTTTAGGCTTTTCAACTAAGGTTGGCCCAAACATCTCGTCTGATGCTGCTTAGTTATTGGTGGTTTATTTTGTATAAATAAATGATGAAATTTTATGAATGTGTTTGTGTATTGTATTAATAATAAATTGTTGTTAATATTACAATTATTAATATTTTCGAATATAAGTAAATTTTATAAATACTTTTTACCTTTATGTCTATATAAATTTACTTATTTGCATAAAAGATATAATATCAAGTGGTTTGAAAATGAGGTTTCAGTGTCCATTCTGGGCTACGTAAGGCAAAATGAGACACTAAACATCCACCTCAGGCTATATGAGACGGGGTGTGACAATTTCAAGTTTTTATTTTATTTTAATAATATTCAATATTTTTTTCAAATTTAATATATGAGTGAAAAAAATTAAATTAAAAAAATTAAAAATTAAAATCTGATATATAAAGGGAATTTAAAACTAAATATATTGAATATTAGATTATAGTGGTTAAAGCACAATAAATTAACTTAAATGCCCTTTTTATATTAGATTTTAATTTCTTTGTTTTAATTTACTTTTTTACACTCATATATATTACATTTGAAAAAATATATTGAATATTATTAAAATAAATTAAAATAAAAATAAAATTGAAATATTATTATAGAAAAATAAAATAAAATATAAATATTAAATTTGAAAGAGTGAAAAGAAAAATACAATTTAACTGAAATAAAATATAAATAAAATTTTATTATTATAATTAAAATAAAATATTTTTTTGTGAATAAAAATTTAGAATGACTAAAATCATGAATAAAAAATTAAATTCAACCATTATAATTAATAAATTAAAAATAAAAATAAATTTTCTAGTTTAGTTTGATAAATAAAAATTATTAGAATAAAAAAAATAAAATTTAATATAAAAGAAGAGTATTTAAGTCAATTTACTGCTTAAAATGGGATATATAGACACTTTAACCTGTAAAACTGCTAGAGACACCATTTTATAAATTTTTAAAACTGCTAGAGACACCATTTTATAAATTTTTAGTAGGTTCAAATACATAATTATATAAAAAAAATTGTTTAAACACCAAAATAGAAAAAGTAAAAAAGTTTAGACACCATATGTACATTTATCCCAATGTTTCAACACCATTTGTGTTGCAGTAGCTATAATAGAATCATATAAGCACCTAATTCAGGAGTCGTTCCACATATTTTTCTTTTTATTTCACCCATATAATATTGTATAAGCCTTTACCATTAGTTTTCTTGTAGTGTCCAAATAATCTACTGATGCATTTGGAAAAGGAAAATAAACCAAAAAAAAAAAATGTGGCAACTCATTTTTTTTAGATTTTTAAAAATAAATAATGATTTTATTTTTATTAAATTTTTTAAAAAAATTTTGAAATAAATTATGTTTTTTATATTTCAATTTTTAATTTATTTTAGTTTAATATTTTAAAATAATTATATTTGAGTATTAGAACTGTTCGAATTAGAACTGTTGCTATTTTTGGGCTCTTTTGATTGTTGTTTGGTTGTTGTCAAGTTATTGTCCATGGTTTATTCTTGTTTTAAGTTATTTCTTTTAACTCTATTTTTAGAATAGTACAAATTTATGAGTAAATAAATCAGTTAAAATTTTTAAAACTGAAAGATATGAAGTTTTACTAAAGAAATTCAATTAATATATTTTTTTTTTGTGAAATTGTAGTTTTTTTATGGTTGTTGTTTTGTTCTTGAGTTGTTTGAAAAATTGAATAATTGCAACTCAATTTTTTTATTTAGATTTTTAGAAATAATTAATACTATTATTTTGGTTAAATTTTTTATAAAAATTTAAATAAATTATATTTTTTATATTTCAATTTTTATTTTATTTTAGTTTAATATTTTTTAAGTGTTTATATTTTAGTTGAATAGTTTTTAAGTGGTTATATTTGAATAAATGATGACATTAGAACTATTCAAATTTGGTTGTTGTTAGGTTGTTATTATTTTTTTGTTGTTTTCTTGTTGTTGTCAGGTTATTGTCCATATTTTCTCCTTATTTTAAGTTTTTTCTTTTATGTGTGTTATAAATTAATTATTTTATTAATAATTATATAATTATATAATTAATATTTATATAATAATAATAATTATATAATTATTAATTCATTAATTAATTTAAATTTGTTTATTTTTTATAATTTAAATTTATTTATTAATTTATATAAATATAATTATTTATTTATTAGTTATTGTTGTAAGGTTGTTATTGATATATTGTTGTTGTTGTATGGTTTGTAAATGTTATTGGTGGTAGTTATTGTTAAATTATTGTTGATGTAATATGATTATTATATAGTTATATATTGTGTAATTGTTGTTGGTAATTGTATTTATGGCTCTTGCTACAGTGCAACTATTGTATCTGTACAAATGGAGAGAACATGTAAAACTTATCCTAGATAATAATAACCTGTGAGAGAGTAGGTTATTTTCTGACGTTAAAGAAAATATATTGGCCTTTTCAACCTTGGCAATTGCTTGAGGCTGCCCATCTTTGAGATCTCTCTCTGTGGGATGTTCTTAGCGTTGGAGAAGAAGGTCTATTCGAGATGGCCAAAGAATGTCATTTGTTAGAGAAGCTTGACCTTTGCAACTGCCATTCAATTACCAACAAGAGTTTGATTGTGATTGCCGAGAACTGCCCCAATTTGATCTCTTTGAGTATTGAATCTTGTCTGAAAATGGGTAATGAAGGCTTACAAGCTATTGAAAAATTCTGCACCAAATTACAATCCATATCCATTAAAGATTGTCATCTTGTTGGGGGATCATAGAGTATCTAGTCTATTATCCTCAGTTACCAATGTGTTATCAAAGGTGAAGTTTCAGGCCTTGAATGTCACAAATTTCTCTCTTGCTGTATTTAGGTACGATGGAAAGGTTGTTACCAATATTGTTCTGTGTAATCTTCAACATGTGAGTGAGAAAGGCTTTTGGGTTATGGGTAATGCTCAAGGGTTGCAAAAATTGAAATTTGGAGCACTGGTAGACTGTGCAGGTGATGATGCACATAGAGAATTTGAGGTATTTATCTTATGTTTTTTTATAGTTTTGATAACTGTTTGCTTTTACTTTTTGTATTTTTGGTGTTAATTTATTGCTCGGAATTGTAGAATGAGGTAGATTTGTTAAGCAAAATTCATCATTCAAATATAATTTCTCTTCTTGGCTATAATGTTCACGAGGAGACGAGTTTTATTGTTTATGAACTAACGCAAATTGGATCCCTTGAAGACCTATTGCATGGTGATAAATTTTTCTCATCTTACATATTTTTTGCTTGGAAATTGTGCCATAGAAGTTGAATTTGAAAGTTGATAGCATAATATTTTTGTTTGTTTGGAATTTATTTAATGTTGTAGGACCTTCTCGTGGATATTCATTAAGCTGACACGAGATTAAAAATTGCTCTTGATACAGCAAGGTGAGCTTATTTGCTAATAAACTAACCTCTTTGGATTGTTATTTTAACATCTCGCTGTATTTTTTAATGTTTAACTGTTCGTTGACCAAAGGACTAGAATATTTTCATGAGTTATGCAAGCCATCAGTGATCCATAGAGATCTGAAATCATCTAATACACTTCTGGATTTTAACTTCAATGCTAAAGTAAATGAGTACATTATCATCTCCTCTTTTGTTCTATATACTATGATCATATTGAGATATATGCTAATGTAATGCTCTTTATTAGAATCTTGTTCCTTTAAGTTCATTAATATTAC
>CATIWO010091385.1:0-11398 GCA_949673435.1 Macaranga tanarius | reverse complement strand
GACGTGCAGTCTAAAGGGGTCGGGAATGATGTATCCCACATCGGTTAGCAAGAGAGGTCTTGGGTGTTATATATATGGGTTCGCAAACCTCCTCCTTTGAGCTAGCTTTTGGGATGGAGTTAGGCGGGTTCATATCACTATTTTAACTAGGGATCAAAAGGTGTTAAGGAATAAAGTTATTCCATTAGTCAAAGTGTTGTGGAAAAATTATTCCCAAGAGGAAGCTACTTGGGAGAGAGAACAAGATATTAGACAGTAATATTTGAATCTATTGTAGCATGAATAAAGAGTATTGTACAAATTTCAAGGATGAAATTTCTTTTTAGAGGGGAAGAATTGTAATGTCCGTATCCTTAAAACTAGGTTAATAGAATTTAACAGAAATTAAGATGTAATTAAATATAATTGAGTACTATTTTTGAATGAAATTGATTCAGAAGATTTAATGAGAATAAAATCAAGTTTAGAATTTTGGATGTAATTGAAAGAGATTAAGAATGAAATTAAAAGAAGAAAGTTGAATAAGGATTTATAAGTAAAGTGTTAAAACTTACAAAAAAAAAAAGAGAAGCTCCTGCATTTTTAACATAGGAGAAGAGGAAAAAGAAGGGAAGGAAGAGCATTTTGGAGAAGAATAAGAACATAGAGATGTAGCACTATAAGTAGGGTAATCTACTTTCAAGAATTTAGAGAAACAAGTGTTGTAATCTTGTGCACTGTCTTCTTCGTTTGTTCTTTAATCATTTTCAACTTAGAATTTTTGAGTTTTGATGTTTTGAGAAATGTTGTTTTGGTTTAAGAGTATAAAGTATGATATATACTTCAAATATGTCACACCCACTCTGCTAGCTATAAAGTAGGTATGACTAGCTGATAGCTGGCTGATGCTAATGCTGGAAATAAAATACTCTTTTGTGACATCATAAGTCAAAATATAAAACTGCGAAGATTTTTTTTTTCTCAAAAAAGTTACATGACTTAAATATCTCTTGCGACATCATTATTTTTAATAGTGTCTAACGATAGGGTTCTATTTATAAACAGTTTGAAGCACATGTTATCAATTTATTAGGATTAAAACCATAGATTAAAAAATTATTAGAATTGAAACTACATGATACGTTTTTGTACTTTTCTATTTATTATATATTATAAATTAAGTTAAACTAGCATTTGGTTTTTTCTTTTATATATCAAAATTTATTTTCATTATTGTTGTTGTTATTATTTAGATAATGGACAATTATAAATGTAAATTAAGATTATGAATTCATAATTAGATATATTTAACTTAAATGAAAATTTATAAAATTTGCAACCCATAGGTATTGAGTATAATTGAATTATAAAAATATATAAATTAAGTAAATTAGTAGTAAGATTAAAAGAAGTCATAGATGGCGATGATAGTTTTTAACCTATGAGTAAGATTACTCAAGTACATAATTATTAACTTTTCCTCTCTCTCTTTTTATTTAAACATATATATACTCTCTTATAAATTTATTAAAAATTTTAAATGTAATTATAATTATTTAATTATTTTATAAAAGAATATAAGCTCGCACAAAGTGTCCATAAAATGACTAGTTTAAATATAATATAATGCTTAATTGACTAAATTATTGCTAGTAGCCAATAACTATTAGGTAATAGCTTATGAATATTAAACGTTTGCTAAAATCAATTACAACTATAGTCCTTTATATGTTTAATAACTATTTTAGATATTAATCAATTTTTTTAGAATTTTAAAATGTTCTATTTGCTATTATTTATTATTTATAGGTTTGAATTATAATATATAAGATATGTATTAAATTATATTTATTAATTTTTATAAAAAAATATTTTATATTTATAAATTTTGAATATTAAGAATAATATAATTAAATGTGATAAAATTATATAACCGTATATTTCTAATGGGTTGTTAGCTTAGATGGTACCTAAAGTTTACTTTTTATTTCAAATTGAGTACCAAATATCAATTTATTTCTTTTGATCACCTAACTTCAATTCTATTTCAAAAAGGATACTGTAAAAAATGTTTAGTCCTTATAATATTTCTTTTTAAAATTTTTAATCCGTTAGTTTTTTATCTTTTTAATTTAATTCTAAAATTATGAACAGTGTTAGACAATTATTTTCTTCATCCTTTCCTAAGACTTTAATACCATTCAGGGTGAGTCTACTCTTACTAAGTAGAATCAAAAAGTTATTCAGGGTTCATAATGTACCTATAATTTTTAAAATCTTTTAAGTTATCATATTCGTTAAAATGTCAAGAGCTAATAACAAAGTCCAAAAGTTATTTATTCTTGAGAAAATAATTCTCATAGTGAATTAAAATTAATTCTCTTAACCATTCAAAATAATTTTCTACATATTTATTCAGAGTTTCTAAAGACACAATTAAAGAATCAAAATGATCAATAATAGAATTTAACAATCATATCACTGTATCTTTGCCTTGGTATCAAAGCCTTAGGAAAGAATGAAAATATAATTTTCAAAAACTTTTTATAATTTAGAACTAAATTGAAAAAATAAAAAGACTAAGGAATAAAAAGTTCTAAAAGAAAAATTATGCAGACTAAAAATTGTTGGTAGTATCCTTTCTAAAACAAAATTGAAATTAGATGATGAAAAAATTTAATAATATTTGGTATCTAATTTGAAATAAGAAGTAAATTTTGGATACCATGTCACATTCGTGTCCTCAGAACTTGGTTGATAAAATTTATGATTTATTTAATTAAATATAATTAAGTATTATTTTAGGTAAAGTTGATAATGGAAGGTTTAATGAGAATAAATCAAGTTATAAAAGGATAGAATTGAAAGGAATTAAAAGTATGTTAAGGATCAAATTGAAAGAGAAAAATTACAAAAGGATTTAAGTATAAGAGACAAAGAAAGTAAGAAGCAATTGAAAAAAAAAGGGAAGTTTGCATTTAAGAATGCAAAAGAGAAGGAAGAAGAAGTAGAAGTTGTCTGCTAACTACAATCTTGGAGAGGAAGAAGAAGAATTGTAGCTAGGGTCTTTCACTTCTAGGATTTGTATTAAGGTAGGTAAGATTTTAACTTCATGTTGAATTTTCTTTGAGAATTAATGCATTATAAGTTGTGTTTTTGAAGAAAATCTTGAAAATTTTGGTTGATCATAGGTGATCAACAAGTTGTAGGAAAAGTTTGAAGCTTTTTCTTTTGCTGGAATTATTGTGAGTGAAGTTTCTATCAACTTCTTCTTCTCATGATTCAAACTCTTTTCTCGAAATATTATCTTTTAGTTGATGATGTTTCTTGACTTTGAATTCTAAAAGTAGAATGTTAAAGTATGAAAAATGTATCAAATTGAAGCTATATAGGAATAAAAACAAGTAAAACATGTATTGGAATGATTTCTTAAATATTTTGGTTGAAAATATGTTGATTTGGAGATGAAATTTCATTATTTCGGGTATAGAAGGCCTTTGTGGGTCAATCAGATGATGCATGAGATGCCACCTCAGTACACTGAGGAGGCACCTTGGTGCACTAAGGAGGTGCCTCTATGGCTAGTGCCTATCACCAAGTGATTTAAATGAAAAATTTCACAACCTAAACTCAACCAAAAGTATGTCAACACATATATAAACACTTAAATCACTTAAATTGACTCAAAATAGGTTAAATAGAACCTGTTTTACCAAAGATATGTGTGATTAAGTTACAGATATATGTAACTATGCAATTGAACTTATTAAGTAAACTTGGAGTTGGTGTATATCCTTTACTATCCAATGTAAAGGATAGTTTGAAAGATTAATGTTTAATCTTGATAACTAATGCAAAGGATATTAAATTCAAATCAACCTAAATGTTGTAAGGTTGAAGATTACAAATTTTATTTAATCATATTGTATGAGAACATTCGATAAACTTTCAAGTCTCTGACATAGAGACTAAATTCATATTAGATGATTAATCAAACCGAGAAAGTATCAAAAATAAGTTAAAGAGTTATAAACCAAAGTAAATGGCACATTTCAAACGTATATGGAACCGAAATTCTATAAGATTGAGAATGTGATATTATAATGTTAAGTAAATGAATACGCATATATATAGAGTGAGATGTATATATGTATATATATACATGAGTACAGTCTAGATTGAGTTGGCCAACATAATGAAAACTGTCTTTGGGACAATACATGGATTCAAAGATGCCTTTGGATTGAGTTTATGTGGTTGATAAGTATGCTTATAAATTTATTAAGTAATTATGTTTTGAGATGCACTCAATGTGAATTATGTTAGTGACTTAAGTTTTGAAACTAAGAGTTACAATACGTGGGTCCACAGTATTGTGTAAGAGTAATATTATGATATGGTTAAAATGTATATTATACAATAAATAATTATGAATGTGAAACAAAGTTTATAAGCTTAATAAAGTATAATATACATTACAAAGAACGTAACAATCAAAATGTGGGAAATGAGAATTGAGAAGGGAAAATATATTAATGTACAATGAATAATTGAATTATAAGAACTTTAACCTTGAATGTAAAATATTATATTGAGAATAATGAAATTAAGTGGGTTTAATCTTAAGACTTGTTAATAATTTGAGCACTCAATTTTATTTTCATTAAGTATTATTTATTATAATTATTTGATCATTTCCTGAGTGCTCCTCGATAATTAAGCTATTATTGTTGTTCTTTTTGCACTCAATGGGTAATTTCCTTACGAAATTACTCACACTCTTTATTTTTTTTTAAAAAAAATTAGTATAGGTATATAGTATTTGTTTAGCTTGTATATATGATATGGCAATACAGTGGACCACAATGACCTACGAGGTGACTAAGGCAGAGACCTTGGTAAAGTATGTTGTATGTCATGATGTAAATGTAGAGTTAACCTTTCAAGTTGCTTTTGAGCCGATAAGGGCTTCAGTCTATTTGTTAGTTATTACGGAGGATTATTTAGACAGTATATGTACCACCATCTGAGTCTTTTATGAGACCACCACTGATGTTCGGGTCACTTTGACGTGGATTTGAGCAATTGGAGGATGAGGTTCCTTTTTGTCTCTTTGCTTTGGTGCCGGGCTACACCCTTAGTGCTATGCTTATCCTTTTTTGCTTGGAGTTGGGTGTTTGATAGCCAAGCCTAGATCAAAGTGGTGCTTATGATGGATGCACCGTTATCTTCAGACGGAGATCTCGAGGGTTTGAGAGAGAGGGTTATTTGAGCTTATTATGTTATTTTAATTTGAAATCAACTGTATAATAACCAATACTCTCATATGTATATATAAAATTGATGATGTATGGTGATGTGATACTAAAGTAGTTATGTTTATGTAAACTTATGTTATGCTATATTATAAGTCTACCACTTGCCATCAAATTATTATTTTAGAGATTTAGTGTTTATGGTATATAAATATTTAAGTTTGATGCTATGATTTGATAGAAATGTCATTTTATAATACACGTTATTAAGAGTTTTTTTCTGATAGTTTTTATGTAATACCCTTTCTAATCATTCCTACCATCAAATGGGTGGTCAGGTGGGGGTATGATGGGGAGGAGTGTTACATTTAATTAGTATCAAAGTTCCAGGTTATTAGGTTTTGTAGACACTATGAAATATTAAATTTGGTAAATATTAGTAATGAATTGAGTTTTGATGGCAAGAATTATTGAAGGGGATTAATTTAAATTTTAAGAAGATGGCAAAAACTAGAAGTGGTCATTTAGGAGGTCATGGTCATAGTCAAGGTAGAGGTAGAGGTAGAGGATATAGTGTCCAAAATAATAGAGCTGAGTTAATAGAGTTAGCTAATCTCTCAACTAGGAGTTGAGAATTTGCACGAGAATCATCTCTGTCATCAGCATCAATTGGCAATAAGAGGTTAAAATGCAAAATGCTCGAACAGGTAGTCAATAAGATAGTTCTGTACCAGCTGCTTCAATCTCAATTTTTAAGAATGTGCCGAGGAGAGCACGTAATAACTAATAACCTCTATAGCTGATGATGCCAATGAACGTGCTAAATCAACAAGCACTAACAGTGGTACAAATTAATGTCATTGATTTAGCACGTGCGATGGTAATGGTAATGTCGGAGAGGGAAAGAAATAAGAAACTGAAGGACATTATCGAACATATTAAGAAGTATGGAGCATATGACTTTAATGGTACTCTAGACCCTGGTCTAGCTAACAAGTGGGTTAAGACCATGAAAAAGGCTTTTACTACATTACAGTTAAGTGATGAAAAGAAGGTAAATAACGTATATGGCCTTATATTTGATAAAGTTGATGATTGGTTAACCTAGGTAAAGACTTTGTATGAAGAGGTTTTTATGTGGCAAGTATTTAAGGAGGAGTTCAATAGGAAGTATTTAACTGAGACATATTAAAAGCAAAAGAGAACATCTTTTGTTAATTTAATATAATTTTCAATAACTGTCAAGGAGTATACTAACAAGTTTGAGGATTTGTACAAGTATGTAAAAGATATATATCCTATGAAAGAAATAAAAAGTAAGAAGTTTAGGGATGGATTGTATATCTCCTTATGTATGAAGCTTAATTTGTATGCTGGTACAACCTTTAGAAGATGGGTTGAGAAGGCGATAGAGCAAGAAAGGTTGGATAAGAAATTAAAAACTACAAATTAGGCAAAATCTCATTACCATAAAGGAACATTGAGGCAGTCTTAGAAGGGTGATAGTGGTAAAATGTTAAGATTTTCTCCTTATTTTAGGAGTAATGTGAGAACTGGAGGCAATAATAGGCCATAAGGTAGCCAAGTGTTTATAAGACAACCCATGGCACCACCTAAGCTATTAAAGTTGGGAATGTCCTAATGGAAGGAGCTACTATGCCTTAATGTAATGTTTATAGAAGAAATCATGTAGGTAGCTGTGGAGAAGTGGAATTCATTATTTTAAGTGTAATGAGATTGGGCATTATGCTCATGAGTATGCAAAGGATATGCTGGGGGAGTAATCTGTGCGAGGATCAAATGCTCTTATGAATGGAAGAGTTGGTAGACCTCCAAACCTAATAAAATTAACTGTTATATGCAGTGAAGTAAGTAGAGCTCCACGAGCTCTAGAGAGGCCTGTTGGACAGGAAAATGTAGCAAAGAATGTGCAATAAGCTAGAATTTATGCAGTGACAATGCGTGATGTGGAGAATACACTAGATGTGATAATGGGGATGGCTTACATTTCTAATAGGTTAGCTCATATACTAATTGACCATGGTGCTACATTCTCATTCATATCATCTCCATTTGTCATGCATAATAAACTTAAGTCGTGTGATATAACTGAACCTATAGTTGTAAGTATGCCAATGGGGATGAGTGTAATTTGTAAAATAGTGATTAAGAATGTTTCAGTAAGGATAGGAGAAGATGAAATGAAATGGAATTTTATACCTTTACTTATTAATGAGTTTGATGTTATACTTGGTATAAATAGTTTAATTCGATATCGAGCAAATGTGAATTGTTATGAAAGGCGAGTAATGTTTAAGAAAGAAAATGGAGGAAAATTTTATTTTATGGGGGAAAGTAGGAAGGTACCTACTAAAATTATTTTGGTTGTGGCAGCTATGAAGTATCTTAGAAAAGGATGTGAAGCTTATTTAGCTTTTGTGATTGATAAAAGAAAAGAAGGAGTACCTTTGGAGAGTGTTCCTATTATAAATGACTTTGAAGATGTATTTTTGAAGGATTTACCAGGTTTGCCACTTGAGAGGAAAATTAAGTTCAAAATTGAACTTTTACTTAGAATAATATCTATATCGCAAGAACCATATAGGATGGCTCCGGCTGAACTGAAGGACTTAAAAGCATAACTACAAGAGTTATTGGATAAAGGATTTATCCAACATAGTTTCTCTCCATAGGGTGCACATGTGCTATTTGTAAAGAAAAAGAATGGATCGTTGCAGTTTTACATCAATTATAAACAGCTAAATAAGGTTACAGTTAGAAGTAAATACCTTCTGCCAAGGATAAAAGATTTATTTGATCAGCTGCAAGGAGCAGTAGATTTTTCAAAAATAGATTTGAGGTCTAGTTATCACCAATTGAGAATTAAAAAGTCAGATGTTCCTACTGCCTTTAAGATGAGGTATGGACATTATGAATTTTTGGTGATGCCATTTAAGCTTACGAATGCACCGACAACATTTATGAATTTAATGAACTGAGTTTTCAAACCATATCTAGATAAGTTTGTGATTGTGTTTATTGATGAGCAACTATATACGAAGTTCAACAAATGTGAGTTTTGGTTAGATAAGGTTGTATTTCTAGGACACGTGATATCTGCAGATGGGGTATATGTTAATCCTAATAAAATTATTACTATAGTAAATTGAAAACCGCCAAAGAATATGATTGAAGTTAAAGTTTCTTAGATTTGATGGGTTATTACAGAATAGTAAATTGAAAACCGCCAAAGAATATGACTGAAGTTAAAGTTTCTTAGATTTGATGGGTTATTACAGAATATTTGTGCAAGATTTCTCAATAATTGCATCACCTTTAATGAAATTATTGAGAAAGAATGTAAAGTTTAATTGGACTCTTGAGTGCCAGCAGAGTTTTGAGATTTTGAAAGAAAGTTGATTACTGCATCTGTGTTATCATTGCCTATTGAAGGAGGCAAGTATGTGGTATATAGTGATGCTTCAAGATAAGGACTTGGTTGTGTATTGATGCAAGATGGTAAGCTGATTGCCTATGCATAACGGTAACTAAGACTGCACGAGCAAAACTATCCCACTTATAATTTAGAATTGGCAGCACTAGTCTTTGTATTGAAGATGTGGAGGCATTATCTTTACGGAGAAACATATGAAATCTTTATAGACCATAAGAGTTTGAAGTACATATTGAGTAAGAAGGAATTGAATTTGAGATAAAGGCAATGGGTGGAATTGTTAAAGAATTATGATTGTATAATAGAATAATATCTGAATAGTAAGGGTAAATCTTAAAGTGACTCAGGATAGACAACAGAATTATGCTAATCTTAAGCAATCTGGTATTGAGTTTAATGTGGGTGATAAGGTATTCTTAAAGATATCATGATAGAAAGGCGTAATAAAGTTTGGTAAGCGGAGGAAATTAAGCCCAAGATACATCGGGCTATATGAAGTGGTTGAGCATATTGGACCCATAGCTTATCAATTAGCCTTACCGCCTAAATTAGTAGGAGTGCATGATGTTTTTTATATGTCAATATTGAAAAGATATCAAAGTGATCCCATGTATATTTTGCAAGAACAACCAGTGGAATTTAAAGAAAATTTGAGCTATGAAGAAGTGTCAGTGGCTATTTTAACTAGGGATAAAAAGGTATTAAGGAAGAAAGTGATTTCGTTAGTTAAGATGTTATGGAAAAATCATTCTTAAGAGGAAGCTACTTAGGAAAAAGAAGAGGACATTAGACAATAGTATCCAATTTATTATGACATGAGTAAAAGATCTTCATATGAATTTCGAGGATGAAATTCTTTTTAGAGAGGAAAAATTATCACATTCGTATCCTCAAAACTTGGTTGATAGAATTTGTGATTTATTTAATTAAATATAATTAAGTACTATTTTGGGTAAAGTTAATAATTGAAGGTTTAATGAGAATAAATCAAGTTAAAAAAGGATAGAATTGAAAGAAATTAAAAGTATATTAAGGATCAAATTGAAAGAGGAAAATTTGAAAAGGATTTAAGTATAAGAGATAAAGAAAGTAAGGAGCAATTCAAAAAAAAAAGGAAGTTTGCGTTTAAGAACGCAAAAGAGAAGGAAGAAGAATCATAAGTTGTCTGCTAACTATAAGCTTAGAGAGGAGGAAAAAAAACTGTGGCTAGGGTTTTTCACTTATAATATTTGCATTAAGATAAATAAGATTTTAACTTCATGTTGAATTTTCTTTAAGAATTAATGCATTACAAGTTGTGTTTTTTAAGAAAATCTTGAAAACTTTTGGTTGATTATAGGCAATCAACAAGTTAGAGGAAAGGTTTGAAGCTTCTTCTTGTGTTGGAATTATTGTGAGTGAATTTTCTATCAATTTCTTCTTCTTATAATTCAAACTCTTTTCTTAAACTATTGTCTTTTGGTTGATGATTTTTCTTTACTTTGAATTCTAAAACTAGAATGTTAAAGTATAAAAAATGCATCAAATTGAAGCTATATAGGTGTTAAAACAAGTAAAACATGTATTGGAATGAGTTATAAAATTTTTTGGTTAAAAATCTGTTGATTTAGAGCTAAAATTTCGTTATTTCTGGTGCAAAAGGTCTTTGTAGATCAATCAGGCAACGCCTAATCAATCTGGTGGCATGTCAGTATGCTGAAGCAACGCCTCAGTACACTGAGGAGGTTCCTTAGTACTTAAGAGGTGCCTCTGTGACCAGTGCCTACGACCAAGTCGACTTCAATTCAAAATTTCACTGCCTAAACTCAACCAGAAGCATGTCAACAGTACAATTGAGATTGAATTGGTCAACCTAATGAAAATTGTCTTTGGGACAATACATGGATTCGAAAATACCTTTAAGGCGAATCTATGTAGTTGATAACACTACTAGAATACAATGATTTACTAACAAAAATTAGCGACGGATAGTTTTCCATTGCTAATTACCGACGGATAACTAAATTACTGACGGATAAAAATTTTTATCGGTAAAGTCTACCAAAAATTTTGTGCGAAAAATTGGAACCTGATTACCGACGGATTTAGCGATGGATCGGCGATGGATTTTGATGTCTGTCGTTATCCATTACTAATTAGCAACGGATAAAAAAATTCGTCGCTAAATTAGCGACGGATAAAAAAAACCATCGCTAACAAGAAAATTCGTCGCTAATTAGAGACGGATATAGAAATTTGTCGCTAATTTGTTAACATTATTAAAAAAAATTATTAATTTTTGGTATTATATGAATAATTCTATTAATTTTATTAACCACTATAGTACTAAATTTAATATTAAATAATATAGTACTAATTTTTGTATTAATAGAAAAATTCTATTAATTTTATTAACCACTATCTAGTATGTTATTACTATAATATATTATATTAATTAACATTATTAATTTAAAATATAAAATATAATTGATTTTTAAGTAATTTTATTACAAAACTACGTAATTTTGATTTTAATGTTATTAAATGAAACAGAATATGAATAAAAAAGCTAATATATATGATGTTAGTACCATTAGTTTTAGTATTATTATATGATTTTAAAACTAATATTTATAAGACTATGTAAAACTAGTACTTGTATTAATTATTAAATATCAATTAATTGCTAACTATTGAGTATTAATTATAGCTAAAATGCTTAGTGAATAAC
>CATIWO010091347.1:0-11336 GCA_949673435.1 Macaranga tanarius | reverse complement strand
TACCAATTAACTCCAATCATCATTATTAACTAACTAAAATAATAACAATAAATTCTGAATCAACACTAATTTAATGTCATCAATAATCCTTAATTGTCATTAATTGTACTTAATCCGGTTCAAGGACACGGATGTTACAATATATGAATAGGGGTTAAAAGGATATATATTTTTTAGAGACAAATATAAATAAGTATAATGTGATTTAAGAATTTTACCACGGGTCTGTGGTTTTTTGTGATATTTTAGTACCATGTGATTTCATATTTATAACACTTAGATAACAAAATTTATTACAACTCATTATTTCTCTTTTCTCAAGCATTCAAAAATTAAAAATTAATTACAATTTGATAGAGAAAAAAAATAAAATCTATCCATAGTATTTTTAAGTGATAATAATAACAAAATAATAAAAATAATTCTTCTCATATTTTTATTTTTTAAAAAATGATTCTGAACACTATAGACAATGGCGCCATTGCTAAATTTATATTAAAAATATAAGAATTTGATTAAAATTAAAAATCATATTTTTTGAATGCTAGGAGATAGAGAAATTATGAGTTATAACAAATTTTATCGGTTAAGTACTATAAATATGAAATTGCATAGTACTGAAGTGTCACAAAAGAAACCACAAACTCTCGATGCTAAAACGTTTAAACCATATGGTATTTATTTGTACTTATCCCTATTATTTATGTACTAAAAAATCATCTTAATTTAGTTTTTTACAATTTTGAAATTGATGAAAATATTTTTTGTTAGTATTTTAAAATTTCAAATTTTATATTTAAAAATTAGATAAATTTAAATAATTTCTATTATATTTATCATCACATTTAAATAAATACATAAAGTATTAATTATTATAAGATTTATATATAAATGATTTACAAAAATTCTTATTTATAATGTACTACATCTTGCATATGAATTATGATTAATAATTATAATTATTATTTTTATCATTAGTATTATTTATATAATTTTATACAACCTCTAACATATATAAAAGTAATTAAAAATTAAAATAAAAATTAAATGAATTGATAAATGAATATATAAAAGTAGGAATAGGGGAAAAATATTTTTGGATGAAAAAGGATATAAATTTTTTATTTATTAACAAAATTGTCTTAATTTATTTTTAAAAATTTTAAAATTGATGAAAATAGTTTTAGGTTGTATTTTGAAATTTAAAATTATATATTTAAAAATTAGATAGATTTAAATTTTTTTTATATATTTATTGAAAGGAAAATAGGGAAATAAATAAATCACAATAGAGTAAAGATCACTAACTCTTTTCTCCTGCAGCGAAAACCATAATAAATATGTTGATCGAAGCCTGGACTACTAGAGTAAAGGCTATTGTCTTCACGATCTAAATACCACCGGGATGTACAAGAATGGGAAAAAAAATACACAGAGTATTATTGGTGTGTAGAGAGAGTTCTGTGTTGTGTTGTGTTGTGTTGTATTACGTACAAAAAACATAACACTCATTCTCAATAAAAAATTAGGTAATAGACTTTGATTAGGAGTCTATAATATCCATATTCAAAACTTAAACAGATTAAGCCATGAGTGTATATAATCTAACATCTCCCACTAGCACATGACTGAACATATTCAGTTTTCATCCCATTCACACTAATAAATAGATCGTGCGACCAGCATATAATGAGAGCACTTATGCTATACACTTGTTTGAGATATATAGCGTCTCGATAGTAGATCCTATATCTTGACATATATCTTACCCCAGATGACTTCTTTACATTCACTGCTACTTTTTGATCTCTTAGCAATATTCTATGGCCACTATTATATATGTACCACTTATGTCACTCATAATAGGCTAGCCAGTGGACAATAGAAACATTGAATGTAGTCTATTAGTAATCTTCCCTTCATACACTATTCCTATTATATGGTTTAACTCGCTTATCCAGTCAATTCCTTTAGGCCGTATCTCACATGACCTTTCAGAGATTTTTCTAAAATAGCCACATCAAACCATACTTTAGAAATATACCCCAGGTCTTAAGGATAATTTTTCAAAAACCATAAGTTTATGAAACGAGTCTCACACAAGGGAAGGTTGAGATCATTTGATTATTTTTATAACTTTCCATCCCCGGTCAACTTTACCACGCATGGTATGAAAAGGTTGAGATCATTTGATTATTTTTATAACTTTCCATCCCCGGTCAACTTTACCACGCATGGTATGAATCATGCGTTATGGTATTCATTCTTTTCTTAAAAAGAGCGCATGTTTCAAAATGATTATAATCATATATTTAACACCATACAGAAGCTACACATTTAGGTGTACCTCAACACCAAACCTTAATACTTAATTGAGGTTGCTTCTGGCTATAAAGACAGAATTAAGAAGAATTGCCTTTAATTCTCCTTTTAAAGATTACATAAATCTACTTACAAATCATGAAATAAAATATAAGATTTTATCTCGCACTTAAATTAGAACTTATCTAATACTTAAGCAAGACGACATACGTATATTAAACGGGCTCTTGTAATTTCCTTGTCTGTTTAAAATACTACCTTATCCTAATTTTTGTTAAACTCATTTAACAAAATTAAGGTAAACACCCGTGTGAGTGGGTTACTTCTCTGTCCAACATGCTTTAAATGTCACATACATTTAATACTAACACTTTGTGTATTGCCAAATGAACATCCACATATTTATTGAAAATAAATATATAACAAATCATGTTCAAATTATATGATAAGTAAAGTACAGCCTAAAATCTACGCAAACTAAAACATTTAATGTGCCTCTCAAATACATCTTTAGTGATAGCTTTTGTCAACGGATCTGCTATCATGTCATGCGTAGAAATATACTTTAAGTTCAGCTCTCCTCGTGCAACCATGTCTTTAACATAATAATACTTTATGTCAATATGCTTAGTCTTGGGATCCTTAATATAAGCTATTGATGATTGACTATCACTTATGATTGTCACAGGTTCTTTAGAGGAAGTTACTTTAAGATGATCTAAAAATCTTTTAAGCCATACTTCCTCTTGGACAGAACTTGAGAATGCAATGAATTCAGCTTCCATTGTTGATAAGGCAACACATGTTTATTTTTTACTACTCTAAGAGATGGCAGAATTGCCTAATAAGAAAATAAAACCACATGTAAATTTCCTCTCATCTATCGCTTCTTTCATACTTAATTCTTTATGGCATGTTCACAATTGTTCATTAATTGAAAGACAATTTTTCAATTTTAATTAACATTGCTGCAATTGATACTTAGGGTTATTAGTAGTCTTCTGATTATGTTAAATAGGGATTTTAACGTTATGAAGAAGAGAAGAGGAGAGGAATTGTGCTGGTGTCGATTTAGCAAGAGAAGTAGGGCCCACATGCCATGTTATCACCTTTTAACACTGGAAGTTGCTACATCATTTTTTTGACGTTGCTGTTAATGTATGGTCATTATTGGGCCACTGATCAAACGTTAAGGTCCATTTAGGAATAAAAAAATTAGTAGTGTCTAATATGAGATTTGGCCTAAAGTTAAGGGTCCAATTTGGCCCTTTTCCCAATCTTTTAATAAAAATCTAATGTAAGTTTAAAAATTACTATAATATCCTATTCAAAATAATTTTTCACTTGAATCTCTTTTCTTTTATTTTCATAAAAACACTAAAACATAAAAAGGCTAACCAATGAGCAAATTTAGCCACTAAATTTATTTGTATTTTTTATTTCAATTCCACCAAGGGTTTTTGTAATATTTTTAAATAAATTTTAAATAGAATTTATTTGCTATTAATTTTATATGTTTGATTAAATAGATATTTTATAAAATTTATTTCAAAAGTTTTATATTTTATATATTTGATATAAATCTAAAATTCAAACTAATATTTAATTTGATAAAAAAAGAATAATTAAACCAAAATTTACATGATAAAGTAGCAAAAAGAATAAAGGAATAAAAATATTTTAGGAAATGAAAATGACAAAAATTACAATTTTATTCTTATGAAAATATAGATAGGATATCACAAAATTAATATTTAAATTCAAACTATTTTATTAGAATTTGATTTAATTACAATTAATTTCACAAATTTAAAAATTTTTAAAATATGAAAATAGGCTCATTATACTTAAATTTGCAAATAAATTATGTATAACTTTTTGAAAACTTTTTAGGCCAAATACACTCATAATTTCAAAAATTATTTCAATTCTTAAATTTAGTCACGGGGTTGGGTTTTTCTTACTTACACTATGCATGGATTGAGTAGAATAGAAGGGGAAGGGAAGGGAATATAAACGGAATCAAGTACATATGTTATTTGGATAGTAGAGGGGAATTGAAGGGGAAGAGAATTGAAGGGGAATTATTCTCCTTCATTCCCCTTATAGGAGGGGAAATTGATTACACCCCAATTTGGGGTGTAATCAATTTCAACTCCAAAACACATTATAATTTTAAATTATATTTCCTTTTTAAATAATTCTCCTTATTTCCCATTCTTTTCCCCTTATTAAGTTACCAAACACAACAACACTTATAATTTTTATTCCATTCCCTTCCCTTCCCTTCCCTTTTCTTTCATTCTCTTTAAAAAATCTTCCCTTCTCTTTCCCCTCTAATTGCCATGCATAGTGTAAAATCTAGGAATCCTAAGATTCTTCCTAATTAAGACAAATAACCAATTTAAGAAATAAAAATACAATAGGAAGGCTCACAGCTCATGCCTATTTGGGGTTGTAGGCAAAAAACTGCTATTAACTAGGACTCAATTAAGGAAAAATACTGCTAAAAATCTGCTACTGGCACTGCTAGAATCTGCTACTTTCTCTTATTCATTCGCCTACAATATTGTTTCCAATAAACCACAGTCTATACTTCACAGTAGGATCACCAAGGCATGCCATTTCTACTCTTTACTATAAAAATTTTAGGATAAATTATAAACTTTGTTGAAAAGAACGATCTCAAAACATGCTATTTAGTCTTACAGGTATAAGTACGTGATGATATTCACACATTAAACACTTTTGGTCTTTATCATTGTTCATGCTCCTCTATTCTATGATTCAAAGTCTGACATAGCATGCCAACTTTAGCTGCACAATCTCCAAATATCATCTCAACAAATGTGCAGAAAAATGAAGACTCAAATAAGCACCACTACAGATCAACTATATATAAACAAAAGTTGAATAAAATGAAGAAAAAGAAATGAATGGTGAAATGAATGAACTGATTCCCTGATAACATTATGAAGCACTTACATTTTGAATGTTTACAATGTCACGTGCATTAACACCTGCTTCAAGTCCATCAATTAAGCCTTGAACAAAGTTGTAAAAGTAATCAGGGTCATCACAAACAGAGAATGCATGCACCTACATAAAAGGAAAATGCAAGCAGAATTAATTGACATTTAAAAGACAAACAGAGAATCTACAAAACAGAGGACATACCTTTGCCTTCAAAGTACCCAACCATGATCCAAGCGACAGACCCGCTATAGTACCTCCACTGGAAATCAATAAAAAAAAAAAAACATTATCTTAATTTTATAATTAGTAGGAGCAAAAGTATGATAAACTTGGGAGAATTAGTTTTCACTTTGTGTAATATACATAATCAATCACATTTTTCTAGAATAATTCTACATTACACCCGGTTTATGGCTGGTCAGTAAGAAATAATTAGTGTCAAGCAAGAAGTTCGTTTGTGTCAGTCAATGGGCCCATTTCTTATTTTATGACAATTGTTTTGTACTCCCTTAGGTGAAGAATATATTCTCCTCACAGTCATGAATACCATGTTTGATATTGGACAATTACCTACGCCAAATGAATAAGCAAGCAAAGACCATATTGGCATACTTCAAATTTAGATTCCCCTTTAGTGAATGCAAGTGCAGAACAAGCAACAGCTGACAGCTGTCAAAATCATAATAGTTGAATCATACAAAAATTATAAAGTTCCTCCTCAATATGAGATCTTAAGACCTCAACTAAAAATCCAAATTCAAACTAGCAAAAGAAACAGAATGAGTTCTTGCTCCAACTTGTGGCATCAAACTAATCATTTAATGTTTCAAGTAAAAAATTCTATATGCAAGACCCACTTTGCTTATAAGACAACCAAGTTTTGTACAATTTTTAAATACTCCTGTTTCTACACAAAAAAGTATTCAAAATACACCATGTGTCAACCTTCTATTTGCAGCCTAAAGGCTCATCCTTCTTGAACACACACATATTAAACTTCTACACGACTGCTACAAATGATGATGACACATGGTCTAATAAGAAAACAAAACCAAAATCTTGGAACTAAGTAGAACCCAACAAAACAAGCAACAGAGATATGATGGCTTGGAGATTCCATTCATGCAAACATACAAGTAAGGTAACATCCTTTGGATAAGTATAAAAGAGCGCCTAAGATCTTCCAAATTCAAAAATATATTTTCAAAATTGAAAGTAGGTTTTTAAGGTCAAGACAACTAAAAGTAAGTTGATAGATAACCACTCTACTCCATTTTAGACCCTACTGACTTTGATACCAACCAGACCGCACTATACTCAAGTCCCACAATTTGTTAGTGAAGTGGGATTTTGCTCATGCTAAATGAGTATATACCATGCCTCTTCATCCCACTAGATCATCCTTTTTCCCAACTGTTTCGCTTGATTTTTTTCATCTCTAGCTTCTGAGATCATCACAGGTGTTTTAGTATCTTGAACCTACATTTATTGTGGTGAAACTAGAAGAATTTATAGTGAATGCACACAGAGCTATTGCTACTACCTTACATGCCATAATCACGTGAATTAAATTTCTATAACCTATCAAACATTACTTGATCATCCACAGAGAAATGTTCCTCTTTCCCAAGTTTTATACAACCCTAAAGTACATTTCATCCTTGCCAAGAAATAATTAATGGGCAACAAGAGAAAACATTGATCAGCATCATGAAACTCCAAAAGGCTTAAACCCTTTACTGCCTCAAAAATCAAAATATATCCACAACTATAATTCTTAATGCGACAATTTTTTTAACCATGTCGCAGATCATAGGCCTAGACGATATATTGGAATTGGTTTTTTCCTAACATACAAACTCTCATACGTGATATTGAGTTTTCACACAGAAATTGAAACACATCAAATTTCCTATTCAATGATGAAGAAAAAAAAAAAGAATTCCATGGGCAGAGTAGAGAAGGACCTGCCACATGCTACAACAATATCATCAAATTTTAAGTTGCCACTACTAGCTTGAACTTGCTGCTCAATTTCATTGATTGCTTCCAGATAACCCCTGAAAGGAATTTTTAAGATAGAGTTAATCAATACAATGGTATACAAGGACTGTAACGACTAGGAAAAAAAAAAGGAAAAATAAAAACTTCAATTGAAAATCAAGAATGTTTGATCTCATAAGAAGAGAGAATAAAAGAAAAAGGAAGAACTAGGAGGATTTCATATAATTCATTTCACTATGCTCACAAAAATAAGCTTAACAAGAAAAAGTTAGCAAACTTGCAACACAGAGGGAAGCTAACCATGCATGGGGGACATTAAAGAGAATAAAATAAATTCAAAAAATAGGACAAATATACAAACAAAATACGATGTAAATGAAACCAAATACAGCTCGAGCCCAAAATCAATAAGAAATAAAGTTTTATTTTAACTTAAAGGACAATGTTTAAAATAAACTGCCAAATTAGGTGTTTTTCACGTTGTAACCACTATATTTACAATTATCAATAGTGGCTGTCAATGAATTTATCGAAAGTAATTGATAGCTGTCTTACTTCCTAAGACATGTGCTTATGATGATTTTCCAGCCAATGAGAAATTTGAATTATTTTTTGTGTTTACTAAGGTTTTGAGTTGCATTGGATACTTTTTAATATCATATGAGGTAGCATGGAGTTGATAGTTTTGAAGATATTAGATAGAAAACTTTAAGGAGATTAGAAGCATTAATTGTCAAGGACCATACATGATTGATTGGGCCACAAGACACATTCACTATAGTCAACCTGATTGTTCAAACCTTGTATTCTTGATTTCAAAAAGGATTAAGGAAATCATATTGAAGTGAATAAAACATTGTAAGAATCTCATTTTGTAGCATGAATAGAGATTAAGAGAGCATCTAAAGAAGACAAACCCCTCTAATTCTTTCTCATTTGATTCTATAAACAGAATATCATGTAAATTATAGATTCTAAATAACGTGCTTCACCCTTGGTGCATTTCTGAAAAAAAAAAGTGCAGCTGCTAGAAATACCAAAGTGATGGTGACTGCTTACATAGTTTATGCATAAATAAGTAGGTATTAGATGTTACATCATTGAATGATAATGAAGCTTAACCAGCTTCATAAGATGAAATATTCATCAATTTATATGGGTCAAGAATGTAATTGCAAACTTGAAATGACATCAAAGTAGAGATACATTGTTCACCCAAACTCACCAGGTTCCTATGGGATTTGATCCTCCAACAGGAATAACATATGGCTTTCTCCCTTGTTTGAGCAACTTTTCTTCTAAGATATTAGTAAGAGTCTGATACCAAACGTTGAACATAGACAACGAAAAACCTATATCAATTAAATATCTAAGTATCTAAGTATCTATATATAATATAAGCACACATGGTAGCTTATCACAAGATAAAGTATAAACAATTTGGTAAAAGTGACAACTAAAATTTTAATGCATAAGCTTAAAAAGAATGCTTGAGCACTTCACAAAGTGTAATTCTATTTAAGCTAAAATCAGCATATTTATGTGATATAAAATGCTACATTCTGACATAAAATTGTAAGACTAAAACTTTCAAAATTCATGATTGAGGAAAACAGACATCTAAGTGTGCATCTCTTAAATTTTTTTTTTTGTCAAAAGAAAAAAAGAGTCAAACTAGAACTTATGAAATTACATCTCTTTATTCATCAAAAGAATACATTGTATAGTGGCAAATAAGACGAGAATATTCAGAAAAAAAAAAAAATTGGGATGACATGAGAAATGCTAACAACTATTACCTGGGGGTGAGCAACAAAGCCAGGAAGAATTCAATGATGCCCCATTCATGAGACAAGAACTCATATAAACATCTTTCAAGTGTATATTGTGAGACATTAGAGTTGGACCTCCCCCCAACACACACACACACACAGACAGAAAAAGGACACTTTGTTCACTGGAAGGCTGATATGGAATCGAAGATATATAAGCTAATTTGATTGTGTAATTTGCATGGTAAGAAAGAAGCAAGGACAAACCACACTGCCAAGTTGTGCATATTCTTCTTTAGAAATAAGTTGAACATTAGCTCCAACCAATCGCTCTACCAACAGATTTCCTGTCAATCCAGGATCTTGGTCTACCAAAGTCTGTAGCACATATTAAAAAAAGAACATTCTTAGCAAGACAAACAACTAATATTCTTCGAGAATAATTTGATACGAACAAAAAAAGAAAAAAAGAAAAAGAACAGTTGACCTTGGAGGTGCGAAGTATAAGATAAGAGTCAAGATTAAGGTACTTAGCAGCAACAGCAGTGGCACGGCAGTGATTGCTTTGAATTCCACCAATAGTAATGACACAGTCAGCACCCTTAGCCACTGCATCAGCCATCAGAAATTCTAACTTTCTCACTTTGTTACCACTCAACTGCATGCCCGAGAGGTCATCGCGCTGTACAAGCAAATGCGAAGAAACCAATTAAAGCTAAAACAACGATTGAAAAGTAATGGGTCAATGAATGTTTGATCACCTTCAACCAAACCTCGGTGCCAACGGGCAAATTTGGAAGATTCCAACGATGCATAGGAGTAGGAAAATGACCCAGAGAGAAATGGTGAGTAGGAATGGGATTGAGATGGGTTGCCCATGATGGAGGAGTGTAGGCTTTTTTACTGAGGAAATCAAGCGAGCTTTTGTGTTTGTTGTTTTCGTCAATTTCCATTGTTTCAAATCGAGTTTGAGATTGAGAATTGTAAAACAATGATTTGATAATGTATTGTGGAGAACCCAATATGGGTTTGGCTTTGGCTTTGGTTCTGAGGGAACTCTTGCTGCCCAAGCTCAAGCGACAAGTGACGGAATCGATGCAATGATGGCACAGCATTTTAGCGGAAAGCTGCGTCACTTTCCATTGAGTAATAATGCGCGCTGATTTTATTATTTTTTGGCAAAACGCATATTTATACCCCTGAACTATCATGTTTTTTGACATTGAACCCCTGAACTTTGAAACGGTAACATTGAGCTCATATACTTTTTGAATGGTGACATTGAGCCCCTGGTTGACAGAACCCACTAACGGTGTCAAATGTCAGTCCGGTTCAGTTTAAAAATGACTAAAACCGAACTGAACCAAACTTATTTCCGTTAACACCAAAGCGAACCTATTTCGGTTGAACCGAAATGAATTATTTCAGTTCGGTTCGATTATTTTTTCTTTTTTGATATTCTTTTCAATTTTTTAATTTTAAAAATATTTTATTTATGTAATTTTACAATATTCTAATAAGATTTATAAGATATATAATTTTTTATATTTATTTTATTTATTAATTTTTTTAAAAATCAAATAAACCGATTCTCTAAAATATATTTAAATATTTTTTGTTAAGATTTTTTTGGTAGTAAATAATTTTATTAAGAGTTTTATGTATTTAGAAACTAGTATTATTAATAAAATTTAAAATATTAGTAATAAACCAATCAAACCGAACTATAAATATATATAAAATTTTAGAATATACTATGAGTTCAGTTCAGTTCGGTTTTTTGATTTCGTTTTTTGGTTATGTTTGCTCACCCCTAGTCAAATGGACTACCATGTGCGGTTTGTAAATAACGAACTGGCGTCGTCTCGCTGTTACTAGCTCAGCGATTCTCTGGTTCAAGCAAGATCTTCGCATTGATGATCACCCTGGCCTTTTACAAGCAAGATCCTTCGCATTGATCATCTCCAAATATAAATTAAAACCGACGAGAAAGAATATGGTAATCGAAAACATAAAGCAGAAGTAAGGAAGAATAGTTATTGGATGCTTGGTGTATATATATATATATTTATAGTTCTAAAATAATATTAGTTTTATATAATATTCCAAAAACCAAAAAATCGAACCGAACTGAACTCATGGTATATTCTAAAATTTTATATATATTTATAGTTCGGTTTGATTGGTTTATTACTAATATTTTAAATTTTATTAATAATATTAGTTTCTAAATACATAAAACTCTTAATAAAATTATTTACT
>CATIWO010091334.1:0-16414 GCA_949673435.1 Macaranga tanarius | reverse complement strand
TTGTGTTTTAGTGTTTTTTGGACTTTTTCGTAATTTTCTTTTATTATTTTAATTAGGTTTAGGGTTTTCTATTTAAGGATTTTTATGTTATTTTCAGAGGAGTTTTTGTTGATTAATTGAGATTTTGTTTATTCCAAAATTCTGTGAATTTTGTTGCCTATTCCCTGAATTTGAGAATTGCAGGTTATAGAAGATTTTCGATTGGTATTCGTGCGCGACTCAACAATCGTTAATATTTATCCTTTGAAAGCTTCCGCTACATCAGTTGTACATATAGCCTTCGAAATGTACAATTGGGTGGTTAGCCTTTTGGAGGCAGCTCTGCGCATGCGTATGACCAGCATTATATATACACTTGGGCTGCCAGTGTCATCATTGCGCCCAATGTATCAGCAATCTAGTATAATCTTTTGGTTACACATTTAATGAGTGTATGGATTAAGATTATTTTGAATGTTTAATCAGTTTAATATCAATTGTGTAGCAATATTGATATAGTATTTCAGTTATCAGCAAATTAGTTTTTTTTTTTTTAATGAAATCATAAGTATGATTTCAGCAGCTCTATAATTTTAGCAAAGTAATTCTTATATATATATATATATATATATATATGTATATATAAGCTATTAAAGAAATAGCTAACGTTCCCACTTATTTTTAGTATAATTCACTCACTAAGTATTTTTATGCTCATCCCTTTTTATTTTAAATTTTTCAAATCCTTTGAAGTAGTAGCAATTGACTGTAGGAACCAGCTTATTCGTCTCATTCCGATGTCTAGTGGAGGTTGTGCCAATCATCTAGTATTTTATCCTTTTTATTTCTATTTAAGGTTACCTTAATATGTATCAGATAGATTTGTATTTAAAGATGTTTAAAAGAGATTGTGATGTGTAATAATAAATACGAAAGTTATTAGCAATATAAAGATTTATATTATCACGTTATTCTTCTCAGCATTAGCAGTTAGCCAGCTAGTCACCCCTGCTCCTTAGCTAGCGGAGTGGGTGTGACAATATATATGAAATTAAATGGAAAGATTAATTAAAGAAAGATTTTAAAATTAAAAGGATATTAGAAAGGATTAAGATGATAAGAAAGGAAATTCAAAGAGATAATAGCAAAAAAAAATATATATAAAATTTATAGAGGTTTGGATTTTGAATAAATTCTACTCCTCTACCTAATTTATTTTCAAGTTAAAATTTTGTAACTAAATCTATTATATGTGTTAGTATTATTTTCAAAATCCTAATGGCTGATAATGAAAACATGAAAATTTTTTACCATTGCAAAAGGTTGATGCAAGGGAACAACCTTTAAACCATTTCATAGCCGGTTAAAATCTTGAAATCTTACCCGAAAATCTTTTAACATCTATTCAAGCCTTTTTAAGACCAAAATCAAATTCAAACAATTCTTTTAACAAATCTAAGAGTGCTAAGTAGGGGATTGTAATTATCACTCAGTGGGAAATCTCTTCTAGTTAGTGTCTTCCATTAAAAGAAAAAAGATTATTAACGAAGGTAAAAAGCAGTCGCAAAAAGTTTAAATTCAATCCCTAAATATTATTAGCGACTGAAAAAATCCAGTCGCATCCTGTTGCAATAGGTTCTGTCGCTGAAAGTCTTTTGCGACCTAAAAAAGTGGTTGGTCACAAATTAATTTCAACAGAAGGGAACTTAGTTACTAGTGAAAAATAATTTTGACCATTTTGATTGTAATTGTGACTGATCTTCCCTTTGTTATTTGAGAGTTGCACATGTAACTTCTACACAATTGCGACAAGATTACTTTCGCATTTTAAACAACAAATGTAAGACTAATTGCTAAAAAACTATGACTAATTTTTGGAGCCACTTCATGGTGGCTATGCTTTAGAATAATAATGACAAGATTGGATATAATTTAGCCTAATTATTAATAGTAAAGTGTACATTTTTATTTTTTACAATAATACAAAGTACAAAAACATAAAGAAGAAACCAACTACAATATTAGAACAACTTTTATATATCCCTTAAAACCGTTACAGTATCACTTGAAATATAGTTCCTATGAAAGAAGTATTCATCACAATAGAGAAGTTCCTAGCATACTAAAAACAATAATATCCCAAGGCATGTCTTACAACTATGAATAATCCACTTGATTTTTGAATTTGCGGATTGATTTTTGAATTTGCAGATGCATAGCATTAACCCTTTCAAATAATAACCTGGTCCACCAAAAATAAATTATACCAGTAATAGAAATATTCAAGCGAAACAAACATAAATAGTGCTAGACAATTTGAACCACATTGAGGTTCGTACAGCTTGATGTATCTTCCACTATCATATGAACCAACTGGCAGCACAATTATTAACCAAAGAAAGTCACCACCGCAGACTTTGAGCAATGCCAGGCAATGCAGCTTGCTTCTAATAACTAAAACAAGTAGAGGTACCTAAAAATAATCATAATACTGAATGGATATATGCTCTTGAAAGGTATCAACTTCATTGTGCAACATCAATGGTAATAGAATGTGAAAAGAATGATAAGAGAGGATGATACTAACTTCTTCTTATAAAAATTAGGAACATTGGTTTTTCCTAGTGTGATATTACATCTTAATGAAGACAGTAACTAGAAAACTAATGAAATTGAAAGCAAAAATCTTTTAGGAGCAAACATAAATCATTTTGAATTTACAGCCGAGGCTAAATTATTTAATAGCAGGTTGTACAATCCTAAATGTATATAGACTTTTTGTAACTCAAGTAAATTGATTAATTTCTAATAGGCAAGTAATTACCTGGTGCGATATCCAAGCTCCCTTTAAAACCTTAGGTTGCAACAATAATTGTCAGTTTTGCACACCTTTCTGATGACACACGCCTTTATCAATGTAATAGCATTCAATTAAAATCAAGAAAAAAAAAAGAAAAAGGAAAAAAATCAATCATCATTGAAGATGTGGAACTTGAAAAAAAAAAATCTGCTTTATTTTTCATTATTGTGCAACACTTATTAGAATGTAGCATTTGGCTTGTCCAAGTGAAAGTAGTTTTGATTATATAAGTACTACATACCATGGACACTCGAAAAGTATCACCAGAAATAAAAATAAGACGGTAAAATTTGATCAATTACAATTTACAAGTTATTAACATTCTGCTCTCCAGACAACTAAGAAATACAAACAGTAGCCTGCCATTTCAGAAGATAAAAATGAATAAACAAGAACATGTTTTATCTTTGATGAACTAGCTAGCAGGCAAGTTAAATCTTTATCATGCTTGTTGGCTTGAGTTATTATAAATTTTATTTATTTGTAATATTTTTACTTTATAACTCATGATCCACCACATATTACAATATTATACATTATAAAATTAATTGTATTTTATAAAGTGAATTTTATAAAGTGAAATGAGATTGACTATAAATTAACTGTGTTTTATAAAATGAAACAAGTTTGATCATAAGTTGATACATTTTACGAAAAAGTTACAAGTTGTCGGTAATTTTTTATATTTTAATCTAACGCTCGATATTATTTTAAAATAATTTAACGCTTAAAAATGTGAAGGTATTCCTACCTTTAAGATATTGTAGAAGTGCCTATATATATATATATATATAGAACCTTAAGGGTAATAGTTTATGTACAACTAAGAATGTCAGAATTTCTCTTATGTTATTCAGCACTGCTCTAAATTATTAATGGTGGTGCTAGTATAGGTAAGAATATTTTGTCGTGTTGTATAGATTGGAGAAGAAAACAAGTGGAATTAATAAATTATAATCTTGAATCTGCATTTTTATATGTCATGACAAACAAGATTCTTATGCAATTATTATCTTTAATGGATCCAACAAAGCAACGCTGTCACTATTGCCGTAATACAAACAAAGGAAAACTTCCGCTTTGACCATTAGTTCCCTTCTTAAAACAAATACGTTCTGTCTCCCAATTGCTTACCTAGTTGCAATATATAGCCAAGATCGACAGGAATACTATGCTGTAATTATTAACCCATTGCAATGAAGCAAAAGACAGCGTAATGTAGATTGTATTCTAGACGTCTCGTTCTCCATTATTAGAGGAAAATTTTTCTTTGTGCTCTTCTTCTTCGATTGTGTCACAAATTTTTTCTCCTCTTGTCTCTGGCAAACATATCACAAATAGTCCACAAATCCATATCGCCAATCCAAATATACCATATGATAAAAACCCATTTTTTCTTTCACCAGCCACTAGTACTGGGCTGAACACTCCACCAAACACAAGTGCTTGCCTCACCATTGATATTGCAGAGTTCCTAATAGACGTAGGAAACAACTCTATTGCGTATATCAGTAGGATGTTGAATCCTGTACAGGCGCAAAAGAAGGATACCATCTCTAACCCTATCTGTAACTTCGAAGATACTGTTCCAAAAACGATGCATAATATGCTACAAATTCCACTTAGGCTGCTGAACACTAGTAGTGAACTTTTCCTGTTCAACTTGTCTATGAGGAAGAATGTGATTAGTGCTGCTGGTAGTTCGGATAAGGCGTTGAACATGACACTCAAATAGAGATTGAAGTCTAAAGTTCCTAAACCCAGAGGCATGCCATAGTACACCAATCCAGTGCCAAATCCTATGACCATAACAGCGGATAATCTTCGAAAAGCCCACCTTTTCTCTAGTAGAATCTTGACTGATAAGTAAATGTCAATAGTCCATGACTCTTGCTCGAAATTCATATTTGTCAAGCAGCTAGCATTAACCGGCGAAATGCTTGTTATAATTGACAAAGCTTCTTCTTTTCTCCCACGAATTAAAAGCCATCTAGGGGACTCGCGGACCAATAAATGAACTAAAATGCAATATAAAATGGTGGGTATAGAAGTCCATAGATAGAGAGTTCTCCAAGAAGAATCTCTATTTACATAAGCAATAGCAGGTAATGACAAAAACCCAAAAGTAAAACAAAAAAAACCTATGACTCCTACCTGACCTCGCCACCGTTTCCCCACAAGCTCAGTTGACAACACAAGTGAACATGTCCCAATCGTAGCACGACCAAAACCTATAACAAATTTCAAAGCCGAGTACATCCAAATATTTGGTGAGAAAACAGTAAGTAAGGAAGCAAAAGACATACTCAGACATGATAGAAATAGCATGTTCTTTCGACCAAGAGATGAGTCGGCTAGGGTAGCTAAAGCCAGTCCACCTGCTACACATCCCAAGAAGAAAGAAGATGATGGTAAACCTTTAATGAATGAACTGGAACATTCAAGTTCCCAATCTGATATAACTGATGAGTGCATTGGCCTATCCCAAGCCCATGAATCTTTAGGAAGATGACAGATGTTGTCTTCACATGATCCATTTCCGCGCTGAAGAGTGCAGTGCCAAGTTGGTTCAGCTTCTGTAAAAACGCTAATGAAGGTTTGCTGTGCATCAAAAGCCCATGCAAATGATACTATGATGGCTTGAATGAACTGAGAAAACCTAAAATCTCCAATACATTGTTCAATCACTTCATCGAGGGAAAGAAGAGGACGTTTTGGCTCGGTTGAAGAGTAAGTTTGAGAGAGGAGAGGGGTAGTTGAGTCGGCCATACAGTGTTTATGCTTTTCCTGGCAAAAATCATCTGTATATAGCCGTTATATAGGGTAATACTAGTGGAAATGATTTGGCAAGTATGTATATGATGACAAAATATTATGACATTATTGCATATGATTTTATATTATATATGGTTCAATAAAATTTTACTTCTATTAAATTTATAAAATTATTATAACTGCATCAATTTTTTTCTAATTTGATGAAATTTTTAAATAAATTTCACATTTTTAAGACTTCTCTTTTATTATTATAAAAATTTATCTGTTTTGTCTTTTTTAATATATTTAAAGGAGTTTTTGTCAAAAAGTAAAATGAATATTGTATTTGACATAAACAAATTTATTAAGTTTTTATGTAATTTATTTGCAAAATCTAATTTTAAATACGTTTGAATAGTATAAATTTATTTATAATTATACATTATTTAATTTATAAAATTGGTTATAAGTCAAATTTTGTTAAATTTCATAGAATTTTTAAAGAAATTCTTGACGTTTGAAACTTTTGTTTATTATATATGATATGAATTCTAGAATATTCTAAATCAACTTTTAACAAAATTAAATCATTTGCTGCAACAATTGCTATTTATAGAATTTCATATCAGGCTAAATATATAAGAAAATGGTAAAGATAGATGTGATTATACAGTGTGATTATACACCACATCAAATTACGTAAATATCTCTAAAATTATCATACTTCCTATCAGGCCGGCTCAAGAATAGTTGTGGCCCTTGGAAATTGTTTTTACTTTTCTTATATTTAAAATTATTAATTAATTATTAATTTTTAGATATTAATTGTTTTTAGAATAAAATGCCATTAAAATTAATATAATATATTTTTATGAATTTTTCAAACTTTAAAAATAGAAAAATTTTAAAAGTTGAAAAAATAAAATTATATAACAAATAATTTATTTGAAAAATACGGAGATACAATATTAAAAAAATAAAAGGAAAAATTTAAACATATAATGTTTTTATTATTTTAAAATTTTAATTAAAAAGTTTTTATTTAAAATTAGCAAAATATTAATTAAAATTTTTTTATTTAAAATTAGTGAATATAGTTACTGATATGTTAAAAATATTTTCTATTAGAATTATATTTTTATTACGTTATTTATATTTTTCTCAATTACCATTGAATAAAATTTATTTTAAATAGCTAATAATAATTATTTGTAAAATGAATTTTAAATAAAATAACTATTTTTTAAAAAAAATAATAGAATTAAAACAATTTTTATTAAAATTTACAAAAAAAAAATTAATTAAAAATTATATATATATAGGACCCCATATGTAGGGTCCCATTTTTGTTGGGGCCCTAGATCGTAGGCCTCCTATGCCTTGAGCGCTCCTGCCTCCTGTAAAATTAGGAACCTTTATTTTTAAAAAATTTGTTGCATTATGTTGTGCGTTGTCCATAAAAAAAAAATGTTAAAAATCTTAGCTACAATTACTTATTCAGTAATTGGTTATAGTAATTAAGAAATTGTATGCTTGATTAAAATTATAGCTAGAGCGGCATATCTTATATTTTTAATACAAGTTCTAAATCGATTTGCATGCTGACAGCGTTGAACAACAATTATATGTGCCAGAAACGTGGGATCACATGCCTACCGTTTTACCTTTTATATATTTTGCAGCCATATTTATTTTATTATTTATTTATATACTTATTTTGGGTCCTTTGGATCTTGTAACCTAATGCTTCCATTTTATTTTTAGGATGATGATACACTGTGCATCGTTGCGCATAAAATTTTTTAAAAAAATTATAATTTAACCCCCTCATTTTATAAAGGGGCTTTTATTTTTATAAAGGTCAAAACGTATATTTGTCGCGTCTGTAGGACAAATATCGTTTTCCTTATTTTTATTGTATTTGTTGTTTTGGGAGTGAGACGATAAGAGGGATGATTTGGCACCAGCACATGCATGACAAGAGAGATTGATTCGGTGCCAGCTCATTTTTTTATTTTCCATGGGTGACAACTGATGCTTTTAGTATTATCCTTTTTTCCCGCCCAACGTTGCGAGCCTACTCATATACTAGAGGCAAAGGTACATTTTCACCCCTAATGTTTATACCGAGGAGCATATATGCCCTTAATATTTTTTTTTGTATATGTGCTTCTCGGTATAAACATTAGGGGTGAAAATGCACCTTTGCCCCATATACTAGTTTAGAGTTTTTAGTGACGCAGCCCCTAACGTTTTCGACCAAGGTCAATTTGACTCATTTTGGCTACTTTAACTACAAGGTTAAATCAGTCTTAAAAGTTACTTTGACTCTTTTGCATTTCATCCAATTACAAAATTGTCTTTAATGTTTTAGTTAACCAATTAGTCCCTAAATATAGAAAACATAAATTTTAATCAAAAATTAAATATAATTTTATTTTAATATTATATTTAAGATTCAAATTTATTTATACTTTATATAACTTTTGAAATATTATAAATATATTTTATTAATATACAAATTTAATTATTCATTAGTTATTTTATTTAGTTGACAAATTGATCTATATTTTAGTTGAGAAAAAAATGTAATAAAAAAATTAAAATAATTTTACTTTTTTAAAAAATTATATTTAAAATCCTCATTTATATATACTTTATAAAATTTGAAAATTTAATAATATATTATATTAATATACATATTAAATTACATGTTATTATTTTTGGTAGTTCTAAAAAAAATTTAAGATTGATTTATACTTTAATTTTTTTAAATAAATATAATTCAAACTTCAATTTATTTATATTTTATATGTGTGCATAATAAATTAATATCAAAGACAAAATTATATTAATATTTTTTAAATTTGGATTCATAAAAAATCTTAGAAATTTACAAAAAATATTCAACATTTTAAATTAAACAATAAACTAGTCATCATAGTTAATTTTGAAGAAGAATTATTTTATTATTTAAGTTTAGTTTTAGTTTAATTTATTTTTATATTTTAAATTATACATTAACATTTTTAAATTATAAATAAATTTTTAATTTTAACAAATAAAACTAATTTATAACAAATAAAAGAAACTATATAAAATCACTATTGAATAATTAAATTTGCTTATCAATAAATTATATTTAAATTATAAAGTATAAATAGGTTTGTGTGTTAAATATAATATTAAAATAAAATTATATTTAACTTTTAAATGAAAAATTACTTTTTCTTGTCATAAGGACTAATTTATTAACTAACTAAATTATTAGGGATGTTTCTGTAATTGGTTGAAAGATTTTTATTTATTTGTGCAAAAAAAGTAAGGGAGTGATTTTAATTTTTGGGGCTAATTTAGCATTTTATCCAAATGTGAGTGACTAAATTAGATGAAGAGATCAAAATAGACCAAATTGGTCCTTGCCAAAAAACTCAAGGACTTAATTGGCCTTTTGTCCTTTTATTTAGATAAACGTACTGAAAATTTAAAAATTGAAATTAAGATTAATTTTTTTTAAAATTTAAAATATTAATTTTAATAATTATTTTATTAATAAGAGATTAGAGAATATGAATAACAAAATAAAATATTTGAGCCATAAATTAAATAAAGCCTAATCTATTAAGGAGAAGACTTAAGATCGATAGTTAATTAATTAATTAATTAACTAAAGTTAATATTTATTAAAATTTGTTTAGTGTGCAGAAGTTAGTGACTTAGGGGAAGAGAAAATAAGAAATTGAAAGCATAGCTATGGAGCAGATAGAGTATTAAATTTAAAGAATAAAGAATAAAAAAATTAAAATTAAAAAAAAATTATCTATAATAATTACCTTACAGCACACGAACATACATATACTAATTATTTTATATAATTTTATATATTAAATTTAAAATGATGAAAATAATATTTAATCGATAATAATATTATCACTTCATTAACATTATCATAAAATTTGATATGAAAAAATTGAAAAAAAGAAGACATATATAGACAAATGGTAATAATAAAATAAAAATTATAAATAAATAATAGAAAAAATAAAACTATTAACAAAACATTAAATTGATTTACAAATTTTTTTTATAAATTTTATACATAAATTATAAATATAAAAAAATAAAAAGAGAAGCAATTTACAAGATAGACAAATAAATAATAGAAAAAAGGAAAAACCCATATGTTGGCACTCGAACTTTTGCGTTTTATTCTATTGAGCCCTTATACATTTATTGTATTTTAAAAAGCCTTTAAATTATTATTTCCTGCAACATCAAACCCTTTTTTGACTGAGAGCGAAATGAAATGAAAACGGTGTTAACTCCTTGTCCATGTAGGATTGTCTTCTCCATGTACAACCAAACAAACTCAATCCCTCTGCATTACCAACCAAACAAACAGACAAACAAAACAACTCCTTCAGTCTCACTAACTACCAACTTCACATTTATAATTATAACCGAAATGAAGTCGGAGTCACCTACGCACGAACGTCGCTGGGCCTCCGATTCCATTCCCGGAAAGCCAGTAGTCAGCACCGGAACATCTCCTAGAACCACCAATACTGATCAAGAGTTTGTTGAAGTCTTGTAAGAATCTTTCTTGATCTGGAGACTGGTGATTATGACGACACTATTATCCTCCAGAGCGTAGAGCCTGCAGCCACGCCGTCGTCATCGACGGCTATTAATATTAAAGATTATGGAGCTGCATCAGCTGAACGTGGAGGAGGAGTTAAAATTCCAGTTTCTACAGCTTCAACCTCCTGGTGTCAACATATCCAGCTCAAATGCCAACAACAATACCAACACAAACACCCTTACTGATATCACCATCGAAAATGGCAACTCTGAAAACTATTTAGATTGTTTATCCTCTTTGACTTTCGATGATGATGATGACCCCTTTTTTTTTCTTAATCTTGTTCAACCTAGAAACAATGGGTGGTAAGAACTGCAAGATTCTTACAAGCTCTTTCTTCCTGGCTCTAGTGCTGCTATTGTTCAAGGTAATATTCCTTGTCCTCCATTCATAATTTTGGAGAATTTTGTGGCCAAAATCAACCATAACTTGCACAACAATAGCTCCTGCCGCCACCACCACTGCTACTACAAGCTGCACAATCATCAACACTAACACCACCACCAACTAACACCCCCTTTTAGCCTCCACTTCAACAACATTCAATAATAATTGCAACATGCACATCAGCCTTAGCACCAACAGAATTCTCAAAGGGCTGAAACCACTACTCTTGCCTTTCCTTTACAATCCGTACAATCACCAGTCTCCAGATCAAGAAAGAAGTAAGTTGTGCTCCCTTGGACAAGCTCTATCCCAATTGTGCTCCCTTGGACACCTACTATCAAGTCTCAACGACTTTGGCTGATAAGGCTAACCTGAACTGCTCTTGTATGTAAAACCGACTCCCCATTTTCATTATCGCTTGCTGTATCATCAAATCATTCACCATTGACTCACTAGCATGGTAAACATCAGGGTCCAAATCTTTCAAGGTTGCTAGTAGCCTAGCAGCTGGATAATTCTTTTTGCTATATTGAATTTGTATCATCACATCCTATCAAATTATCTTCACATCAATATCCATATCTATTGCTTTGCTTCTATTATTATTTGACATTTTGAGTTTTTGATCGGGTGGAGGCAGCCCTGGCCGTGAATCTTTGCTTAAAGGCTCTTTCCTCATTGAGTCCACTTCCTTCTCCAACTCCTCCTTATCAGATTCAGCAGTTTGTAGCTTTATTTTAAGCTCCTTGATATATGATAAAGCATCACCAAGAAGTGAAGCTTTATCCATCTTCGAAACATTGGGAACTACAGCTCGCAAAGCATAAAATCTCTAGTTGAGTTTCTCTCTTCTCTGCCTCTCAGCTTCAACATAACTTAATGGCTCCTCTCTCCCATTAGTTGGTTTTCTTCCACGTTTCCTTGGCCTCTTTTCAGGCTCTACAACTCTACTGCTCTCTGTCTCTCTAATAATATAGGCTTCAAGGTCAAAGTGATCTAAATCCCCTGTGCTCTCTGCTCTCTGCTCTGTCTTCAATCAAGGCCTGAAGATGTTATTGGAGGGTTTCTTGATTGAAGAGAGGTTATGATTAGGTGATGATAGTTTTGTTAGGGTCAACAGTTGAAGGGGCAAGAGTGAAAGTGGAAGTAGTAGACTGTTGTGGCTGCCAAAGAGTAGCAAGATCGGAGTTCATGAAAGCTTCCTAACCTCCATGGTTATCTCTCCTTGTCAGCTAACATAAACATTAATATTTGAGGTTCACGTGATGCAGACAATGTGTTTTGCTCACACTCGTTAAAGTCGTCAAAAGAGGGATCGATGTTAGAAGAAATAATTATTTAAGGGCCTTTTAAAATATAATAAATGTATAAAGGCTCAATAGAAGAAAATGCGAAAGTTCAAGGGCCAACATATTGGTTTTTCCTAGAAAAAATGTAAAAACATTTCTTTATAGGTCTTTAACCTATTTCCACCTAAGTTAATAAAAAAAACACTAAATGGATGTTAACTATTAAGGAGGTTAACCATTAACATTGATACTTTAAAATTTACCAAACAAGGTTAAAAGTAGCTTAATGTATTATAGGAGTAACATTTAACCTTCTTTAAGATCCAAATGCACCCTTAATTGTAAAAAGATATAATTTCTAAACATTAAATCCTAGACCTCTTTCTATGCCACTCAGCTTACACCCACTCCTCCCTCCCCCCAATTCCTTACCCTAATCTTTAATCCTAGACATGGAAAAATAATGCTATATTTTGATTTATCTTTAATTTTTGTGAGGTAATACACGTCTTATGTCTTTATTTTTTTATTTTTTTAGCTCTTCTATGTTTCTAATTTTCATTTCTTTTTAGAGTTGTAATATGTTTCTTGGTTTTGTTCTTTTCTTAACTTCTTTATTTTTCTTATTTTATTATTTTATAATTTTCTTATTTGGATTTGAAAAAAAAATCAATAAATTGCATCTTTCTTGCATATTATAATATAAATATTTCATTTATTTTCGTTCAAAAATCACACTTTCTCATTTCAGTGAAATTTTTTAAGTTGAATAATGCAATGAGCGAAAATTAGGTTATGATAGTATGAAAATTTTCTCCTTTTTATGTGTGAACGTGCACTAGTTTTCTATCCAGACTTGTATGTGTGGCTAAGGTATATAATCTTTGATTGATTTTTTTATCTTTGAATTTTTGGATTTTTTTATTTTTGATTTTTAAATACTAAAGGAAAAGATGCTTTGAGAAAGAATGGATTGAAGGTGAATAAAATTTTTTGAATAGAATAAAATTATTCTATTAATCTCTCTCATTCAAGTATAATATAGTGTGCACAACCATAAAACATTTATAATCATCTAAAACAAGCAATTTGACATAAACAATTTGACATTTATTAGCAGAAGAAAATAATGACATATTCAAACTATAAAGATCCCTTATGGCAATGATTTAAAATTTATGGATTAGGCAAGAAGCTTGAATTAATAAGCTTTTAAATCTATTAATGGAGTCTAATGCACCCATTAGTCTGATGGCTTATCACTTGGTGGTATCGGAAATAAACATTTGGATTTGCATCCTTCTTCCTAGCTTTTAGAGGTAAAAGTTAGAGAAGGCCTCTCATCATTATATTTCATGCAACATCACAAAAAGAGATATACCCAAATTAGAGAATCATCTAGATTATGAAGCATTCCTAACTTCTTTCATTGACCCCAGATTTATGATTTCATCATCCATTAAAGCTCCTTCATTTTGGCTCATTGTCCCTTGGCTTTTCCTTATTGCACTCTGAAAGAAAATATGCTCAACCTATAACATTTTTAACTCTTATCAAACCATTATATTTATTTTAACCATCATCTCTTTTTTAAGAGCATTAATTACTTCATGAAATAATACATCACTAGGCATATTTGGCTTCTTTTCATTAACATTAAGAATGAAACTCATAATCTCTTCTTCTGTTAGATCAGAATTTAGCATCAGGACTTTTATTAGCATGTGTGTTAATAGATCCGCCTTCACTTCAAGATCGCTTGTGCTTCCAAAGTCGATAAGATTTTGAATATGATAATGAATTATTATGCATTTGTTTGTATTATACCAATAATTTGATGAAAATTGTAGTAAAGGTTAGGATGTGCATTATTGGATATTAGCCATAAAGACAATGGTTCAAGAAGACCTTCCTTTACTAGTTTGTCAAACTCTTTGGACATTGGTTTCTTTAAGTTGAAAAACTGACTATGAATAGCTAATCAAACTATACAGGTCTATGTTTTATTTAGGCTATCTTTTTCCTCCATCTAATTAAGAAGCCAACAAAATATTTATTATATTTTTGTAGGAATAAAAATAAAATAATAATAATAATAATAATAATAATAATAATAATAATAATAATAATAAATTATCTCTCTTATCCATTGTTCCACAAACTCATTCCAATAACTCTGAGACTTGCTACTTTACATCATTTCCCTTAGAGTGGAGAAAATTCATCCTTAAATTTTTCCCAAATATTGTAAAAAATGCATAGAACATTATAAATTCATCATCAACTTATAATTCCTTCAAAATAGAAATTAAAAGAATACACGAATGAAGAATTTCATCAATGTCAAAAAAAGTTAATATATTTAACATGCTCGATTAACTCTAATATATTATACTCACATTTAGGATGTTCCTCTATCTCGATTCCTAACTTCTGAATAGCTCCAATAAAGATAATGCTTTCATAACTACTAGTATCTTAGTAGTCAGCCAAAATGTTATTATGCAACCATTCATCATTAGTAACCTTGGAAGTAAGATAAAAATACCTCTCAACTAAAGTAATTCATATATCACCACTTTCTAACAATTCATTGCATTCCTTATCGCCCTTGTTTCCTTCATCAAATATCGGTTTATCTCTAATAACTGCATCTTCATCCTCACCATTATCAGTATCAATGAATAAAACCTCCTTATAATACTCTTCTTACTCCTTGTCGTCACTAACCTCCCCATCTAAATTTCTAAGATGATTATCATCATGTTGGATTAGATTAGCTTGATTTTGATTGCCTATAAGTGCAACTATTCTCTCTATCGTTAGTTCCATCATTTGCTTAAACCAATCACCCATCAATTAGGTAATTTTTTGCTCCTACTACATTACATCATGATGCATATGGACATGAAAACACTACATCAAATTCAAATCATTTGAGCTATAGTGGAGCACCTATAATGAGATCAAGAGCTAAAAGCATGAAATAGCCCATCATAGGACTTGTACAAGAGAATCTAGAGCGTATGTGATAATGTGGAAGCAATTTGGTGGAAACTAAGTCAATCAACTTAGTTAGTTGCGTTCAATCCGATACACACCCGTGTGGACTTTTGCACGCCCATGTTTTAAGTACCTAAAACAATCAGTAGGGTATACAGGCCACAGATATGCCCGTATTCAAGGTGCCTAAAATGTCCAGTAAGATACATGACCCAAGACACACCCGTGCATCCGGCTGTGTAACATTTTATCTCAAAATCATAGTCGAAACACACTTGTGTCTTATTTAACATGCTTATGTCTCGACAATCATTTTATATTCAATTTTTGTATTTAAATAGGAGTTTTCTTTATGTTTTCTATATTAATTAGTAGTATAGTTATTTATTTCTAAAGAGTTATTTTCTTTTAGAATTAGTTTAGGTTTAGGATTACAAGTCTATAAATACTTGTAAAAATATTATTTTTCATAATGGATTGATACTGATTATTTTCAAATTCAGATTTGAATTTTTTTGAGTTCTTGCGAGAGCTATCTTCGAATTTGCTTCGAGCATTTTTTGAATTCAACCCTTTGATAATTAGAGATCTTAGTTGTTAGATAGCTATTGGGCTTTAATTCATTTTAGTTTATTTTAGTTAAATCTTTGGGCAACGGTTCTAATAGATTATTACAGTTCTTAGTTGTTAGATAACTAGAGGGGTTGTATCAGATTTGGTATCAGAGCACTGGCTCTAGTATAAGCTACATATCTTTAGCGTAGTATTTGTGCAATTAAAAAAATTATAAGAAAAATTGACATCCTCAAGTTCATCCACATCGAGATTGCATAAAGTGAGTCAGCCCCAACAACATTAAGGAAGCGGTATCGACCATAGCCTGTTACATCAATAAAATTCGTGGGTAAGTATTCTAGCCCTTGAAAACTCATCAAATTTTCATATCTTTACCTTATTTGTCTTTGCATACCTACCCTAGCATCATTCTTCACCTTTGAATCCTTTTTTCTACCCATTTTTCACCTTTCAATATTCAAAAATTTAATCTTTTTTTCATAACCACAATTTTCTTTATGCTATATTTCTATACCTTATTAAAAACCCATAAATATAATAAAATTTGTGCATAAATAGCCTTAAAATCTGTAATACTTGAAATCACCCAAAATAGCCCCAAAAATCATATAAATTATTATTTAAGGTCATAAGGTGTTTAAAGGCCTTCAGAGTCGATCCTTTTAGTTTTCTTTCACTATTAGCTTTTGTAACACCCGCACCTCCAACATACGTAATTATGGCGTATGTATTACATTTATTACACATGTGATAGTAGAACTAGTATAAATTGAACTTGACCATTTGGTTGTACAGAGGGATTAAATTTGAAAGAAAGTTGGAGTTAGTTGTAGCAATAGAAAGTTAAGGGGGTATTGTGCAACATGCTTATTTCATTAAGGAGTTAGTTGGTTATTTGTGAGGATAATTGGGTATATTTAA